>JAQFVV010000547.1:0-78559 GCA_028023455.1 Epiperipatus broadwayi | reverse complement strand
CATCCTGTTCCTTTTGTTGTGTATTTCTAACCTACCATATGATGAAGATATACTTTTAATAGTTGTACATATAAATGTAGAAGATAATAATGATTTAGTAGGATTTATATCATCTTAACAGAAAACATACTATTTATTTAATATTCCCATTTCCAAAACATCGCTCAATTTTAAAACAAATAAGTTTCTTTGCGATAAAAATTAAAATGTTTTAATTTCAAGAGTAGAATCACATTTCAAATTTATTTCATAATGCATATTTCATAGGACTTAATAAATAAATAATGTATTACACTTATTGAAGCAGTCATTCTGAGAACCAGACTGCGCTTCAAGACCCTATCTAAACTTTGTACCATCAAACATGGTTTAAATCCTGTTTTTCCCTACAGTTGCACACACTCATCCCCTTACATTTTTATTATTATTATACATATAGTAAATTTGGGGATATATACATAATAATCATAAAATAATGGATAAATAGAGACATGTATGTGAGGAGAAATGTGTATATATAACAAACAATAGATGTTAACATGTATAATCATATTTTATTTATATCTTCTATTAATATTTTATATTTTATTCTATATTTAAATTTTATATTCAAATGTATATTCATTTAATGGCGGTCACAAAAAGATGCAATTGGTTTCAAACGTTCTAGAAGCATTCCAAATCTTTAATTATAAAATTCATTAAGTCTTATTAAAATAGAAAATGATATATTAATCTGATAAAGTCAGTACAGTGCCCATCAATGAAAAATTTAACCTTTAAAAAAATCTATTTCTAAAACTAGAAATAGATTTTAAAACAATCATTTAGAACTTATCAACCGATTGCACTGTTTTGCCCTACCTGCAGAACAAAAATGGATTTCATGTAAGTGAAACAATCTTGTAGAAGGATTGTACAACACTTCAGAAAAGGTATCTTAAAATCATTGTTGACATAACAGGGAGATTAAATAAATAGGGCTTAAATTTAGTCCAGTTTGTTCAGCATCGGCTTAACTAATCCATGCCACTCAAATCTTTGACATGCCAACTGCTGAGTAGAAAGGAAAAATGCACCTTTTCCCAGTCATTTCTGAACCAACTCCCACCAGAATGCCACTCTATATTTGAACAACCATGAACTGCCATGTTTTGTTTTAAAACTGACCCATGGAAATCTGCTACGTGCTTTTAAATATGATAGTGAAAGACGTTTGTGCATTAATGAGCCATAGTAAAATATTATTGACTTTATGCTGAATTGGAAACCATAAAAGACTGAAGGTAACCACAAAATGCCACCCTCATAGACTCTAACCTCTCTCTAGTAATTCAAAATGTAATTAAGAGTATAATATTTAATGTTTTATGAATTGTAACATATTGTTTTTAAAATTAGTTAATCTTCGAACTAATATGTAATTTCTTTGATATATTTGTCTCTCTATAACACTTTCTAAAATAATCTTTATTAGCTTCATCATTTAATCTAATTTTAATTTGGTGCAGAAAAATCTTTTATTTACTGTTTTATGTATATTTTAAATTCAATAATATATGCCAATAAACTCCCACCCTCGCAAGTATAATTACTTTAGCTTGGCTACCCACCATTAAAGGAGAGCGCCAATTCATTAATCATTTTGTTTATCAGTTTTAAACCACGAACACTTGCTAGATTGGGAGAAGATTTCAAATGTGTTTATATATATATATATATTTGCATAAACAATGGAGGGGAGAAGAAAGTTACACTTTTAATCAAGTTTACTATTTAGATAACTGTCAATTATTTCATGATAATTTATTAACGCAATCTTGAAACTATAAAACAAATATTTTATTAATTATGTATTTCATTCCACATCTCTTGATCCTTGCCCACCCAAATTATATGTATATTTTATTAGGAGTAAACCTATATCTATAATCAACATATGTGGGGGTTATATACATAGAATAAAAATAAAAAGGAAAGGAAACTTTAGTTAATATTAATTTTAAATATTCTAAAATAATTTTATAATCTACATTTAGTAATTCTATTGCACCATCAAGCTTGATACTATTGTTATAGGTAGTGAGTTAACTAAATATACTCTATAATTATTTATTATTCCAAGCATTGCTAACATGGACTCTCCATCATTATTAAATAAGCTTTATCATAGATGTGCGTCAGAAAATCCGAGCCATCATATCTTCATTATAAGTTTTTAAATAGGGTGATAAGTGACTGTGGACGATATACTTGGGCAATGGTAGCTCTGTATGGGATGAGCTAGGACAGATAGCCCATAGCACCTCCGTCTGAAATCCTCAACTTCAAGAAGCCGATCTCATGAAAATTGTGGAAGTGGCAAGTCGACTTTTTATTCGTTTAAGTGATGAAGTGCTCAATCGGATTCCTAGAAATGGATCCACAGTTATAATTGGTCTTCATGTTAGCACTGCAATTCTCCATATTATTGTATACCCTTTTAAAAATCAGAAACCTATACAGATCTGAAAGCCACGATGTTGTGATCATGCTAAATTTATTCCTTTAGTTCATTTAATTTTCTTTCTAGTGCGTCATTCATCGACCAGAGATTATTCTCATTCATAATTAATGTCTCCACATATATTATTTCACCCAATAAATGAGTAAAATCTTAATTACATACTTCTCATGAATGTAATGAAATTAATAATGCAATTTAAACGTTATTTAACCGATTTATACGCAAATAATGTTAAAACAATAGAAGGTTTGCTTCCAACTTACAATAAGGGAAAATTATTGAAATTGTATATGTTTACATAACAGTGCTACTACAATTATTGGCATATAACTAACCACACCAAAACTAATGTATGTTAAAAATTATGTATATAAATCTGTATATGTTTCTAAGTGTAAAATAAGCACATAACTAACCGAGCTTGTAATATGAAGCTAATTGTCTAATAATAATTAATATGTAAATTCATTATCTTTTCGTCATGTTATTAAAATATTATTTAACGAAATCATCTTCGGTCATAGCAATTTCTTTTGTTGATTTTATACAGTTAAATTTGATAAGTATTTTTAGAGAATTATTTATGTCATGAAGCTAAATAATAAAAATCTCACTAATTATAAATATATATATTTCTCTGCCATACGTACAAACTATCCTATCACCATTTTAGTAGAGTCTCTCTGTTTCTCCACTGACTGCCGGCAGGAAATAATTAAAAATAATCGAGTGCCATTGGAGTTGCTGCTCATAAGTTGTTGGGTCTGGAAACTGGGTATACAGGGCAAAGTGGTGAGTGCTCCTGACCTGTGTATTTTGAGCATGATCTGACTTGAGGTACTTGTGCTTAGATTCTAAATCTCGTTATATGAACACGCAAACCGACTAGTACATTATATGTGTATGGATGTGTTTATATATGTATTTATTTATAAATGATATTAAAATGAATTTAATTAGAGACAACAAACAAGTTGTTAAAAAAAAATCTTTTTCATTCTTTTAAAAATAGTTATTTTCATATATAGACATTGCTTACTTCAAAAGAAAAAAATTGTAATGATAAATTATTTTTGTGTTTTAAAGAGCAACAAAAAGATGTACCTAACCAAAAACTTATATGTTAAAAAGAAACTTAATAAGAACAGCTAAATTGAAAGTTAAAGTTTATTTCAAATGGCAAGTTTAAATTTAAAATAAAGCTAAATAGCAACCTAAATGTGATTAATACCATACTCTAAAGGATCTATTTGCCTCTAATAAAAATTAAAAATACATTTAAAAGAAAACCATTTGACAGAAAGAACATTACAATTTTTATCCAATTCTGATCAGTAATGGAAATATTAAAAAAAAAAAATATCATGGAAAGACGATTCTTTTTAAAACTTTATTTACATTCATTTTTTTAAATGTATTAGATATGTAGTCATTGTTATCCATTTATTTTTTATATACTTTGTTGTATAAATGCATTTAAAAATAATTAGTTTTAATTTTGTATGTGTATGCCTGTATATATGAGAATACTAATTGTGAAATAAATTGTTAGTTTTGATTCAAGTAGACAGTGCTTTTTATTTAGCAACTTTCATTTCCAACTAGTCATTTTAGCATTTATCAATTAAATGAAAAATATATTTTAATTAAAGAGGGTGTTTTAAGTAAATAGACTGTTTAACCGTTGAGCAAAATTGCTGGGATATTTGGTAAATTGAAAGGTCCTGGTTTTTGAAATTAATTCATTTAGCTTGATGCCCTGATAAAAGACTAAAATGCATTCTTTTTTTTTTATTTAAATTAAATTACTGCTGAGTAAAAAGAAAAACTATTTCAAAATACTAGTGTTGATTTTGAAGAGGTGGGTGGAAATATAACTTGCTTTAGGTTCACTCATCTCCATTATTATCCACTTTATATGTGATTATGAAATTTGCACTTGTTTAGTTATCCCTCAAGGTTACCGCTTTAATATATATTAAAACAGACACTTTGCTATGTTTCAAATGTGTATTAGATCAAGAGAGATTTCAGTTAAAAATTCTACTCTAAATTAATTTAAAATTTTGATAATTTAATTTTATAACGAATGTGTGTTTTAAAAATAGAATCGCATGTATATGCACATACACACATGAATCTGTAATACAATTTTGGTTATCTACTAAAAGAAATATCAATTTTTTTTCTCTCCAAAAAGTAAACTTTATAAATAAATCTCTTATCTTTTGTGTAAGATTATTTTAAACTTTGTAGAACAATGCCTAATCTCAAAAAATTTTACTCTATTGTAATAACAAAAGCTGAAAGTTAAGATTGTTCACATAAAATGTGTAATGGAATTAACTAGCATGAATGTAAAAAGGTTCTATTTTAAGTGATAAAAAACCTGGCTTTAATTGATTAAAAACCTAGCTTATTAATGAATTAAAACTTTGCTATTTTAATATGTTAATCTAGAAAATTCTAAAAAAAATTGTATGGGAGAACAATAGCCCGAATATGTATAAAAACTCCAAAATTTATTATTCCATTCATTCAGTACATTCTATAAGATTCATTCAGTAGATTCATGCATTGATTGATTCGTCCTTGCTCAAATAGTCAAGATTACATTCCAAATGCAGGTAACTCTACTCTGTGCAACAAGCTGACTGTAACAATCCTCAAGATTATATTATTTCCCATTTTGTCAATGAGTATTTTAGCACACTTTCTTAAGTGGACTGAAGATGAAGAAATTAATCCATATGATTCATTTAAAATTGTAGATTTTACACAGTTGCAAAATAGAACACACTTGATATATTCATATAAATAATTTGTAGTATTTTTCCACTAGTCAGTTAAGTGATTTATCCATGAGTTTGTCATAGTTTGTGGCCTAAATTATCAGACATCAATAGATCTTTTTTCATTCTTAGGTGAGGCACACCTAGATAAACACATAAGATAGAGCTGGAGGAAGTGAACATGATTTTCTTTATACTTAGTTATTTTTCACTTAAAGACTAAATAATTTCTTCCTTCATGGATCAGTTATGCCAATTAAAAGATGGACCATATGAGCTTTTAGCAATCCATTCTGGTAAAATTCAAATCATATATGTATGAAGCCATTATGTATTGAAATAGCAATGAAGTCCTTATAACATTCCTTCAACTTCTGCATATAAATATGCTGTCTGATAATGGTCTTCACAATAAAATTGTCTAGTCCACTTTCTCTGCCAGCAACATTCTGATAAAAATTTAAAGCTACAGTCCTTTTTATGCTATCAAATGTTTTTTTTGGAAAATAACTTAATTGTTTCTTTCCAAACTCATTCCCATTTCAATATTATATTTATTAAAAAACAGCTTAGTCAAGTCCCCGATAAATATTATTAATTGCCTGTTTTTTTAAACACAGAAAAAAAGCACATTTGATGGTGATTAATTATGAAACAAAAAAGGAAAATAAAAAATAAAAATAAGGAAAATGTTACCCTTTTTAGTAAAACAAATTCAGTTCAGAGCTATGCACTTACATAAATGAAATTTAGATACTTGAGAATTCTATCGCAGAGTTAATAATTTTAATAACTCTATTTTGAGTCGGCATTACTTCCTTTTTTCTTCCCAATGATTAATATTAAATTAATTAACAGATCTCTTTTTTTTCCCTTTTATTTTATATACATAAATATTTGTTTGAGATAAAATGCCAAGATACACACAGAATTGCTGGAACAAAACTTAATCCTTTATCTAAACACTTAGAATAAAAAAAATGCCATTATTTATTATTGTTATATTTGATGCTTCTAATTGGATGTGCACTGCTAAATTATATATATTTTAAGTTAGTACTTTAATTTTTGCTAATTATAAATTTTGATAGATAAGTTACAATATCCAACTTTTAATAGTTTTTTAAATTATATTCTTCATAAAATTGTGAATAAAATATGTCATAAGACTTAAAATATTTCATAACGATAAAATATCAAAAAATGAATTGTTAGAATTTTCATTATTCCATTATATACATACGCACTTGATCACAAATTCCTGTATTATGAATATCATTTTTTTAAAAATTAAAACTAATTTGTTATCAAATGTTATAAAATTAATTTTGATAAATTATATATACAATAATACTTGATTATATATAGCACAATATATACATATATTATTAAAAACCAGTTAGCACTTAAACAATTCCAATATTAATAACAATCAACAATCTCAACCTGTTACCAAGGCAACATCCTTTTAACAATATATATCAATGCTAACATTATTTATCTTTGCCTTGTATAGAAATTTTCAGATATTTCAAGTGGCAACATTTAATGAAACAATTCATTCATCTCTTGCTAGGCATATGTTTCTATCAATTAAATCTGATTTAAATTAGTTGATTTTTTTTCATCAAATGTTGCTACTTGAAAAATCAGAAATGTTTTACAGTGTATAGGTAAATGTTGTTACCATCACTACATATTTATAGTATATATACCCACAAATTAATTAAATGCACAGAGTTAGAGATCACAATAAATTAATTATATTTTGTAATATATAAACCTAGCCAAATAATTGTATTATTAAAACACTAAAACTAATTATTAGTCCCATAACAATGCAAACAGGAGCAAAACAATATCTTATCATGACGTATCATTTTGTCTGAAAATAGAAAAATGCATGAGTGATCTTGGAAGTAAAAATTTCCCCTCACATATGTGATAAAATAAATTTTCTGGAAAAATGAATTTTAAGTTTTTGATAGAAAATTGAAAACTGCACTTAAAAAATATAAAGCAAAAAAAAAAAAAAAAAAAATCTCTAAGTAAATAAAATTAAAATTTCAAGAACAAACAAATATAAATATGTCAATTTCTCACAAATGCAAATCCAACTCTTAATATTAAAACAGAAAACTAAGAATGTAAACTATATCAATTCATGTATAATAAAATTAGTTTTAAAAATAAACTAAACTAAAACCCTTGAAACAGAAATTAAGTTCAAATATAAGCAAATAATGTTTCAAGAGTAAGAAAATACAGAAATACAGAAAAATGCAAATCAAAGAAATAAAAAACTAGAGGTGAGAGAGGCTAAACCAACTATATAAACTCTCATAGTTACACACACACACACACACACACACATATATATATATATAATAAATTAATTAAATATATAAAGTTAAAAACTATAATAAATTAATTATACCTATTAATGTTAAAAACTCTAATCAAATAATTGGATTATTAAAAATCTAAAACTAAATATCTGTTACATTTCAAGGTAAACTGAACAAAACAACACACATTCCAAAACACAATGTTTCATTCTGAATCGGAGATGGTTTTATATTTTTTGATATAAAAAAATTCGTTATTTTTCCAAAAAACTTACTTTATTATAACTGTCTGAATTAATTAATGTATATTACATTATTAATTTAGATATGTGGGAAGGCTGTGTTACCTCCAAGACTACCTAATAGGCAATTCTGCTAAAAGCAAACAAACACATGGGGGGTTGCCTTGTTTCTATTTACAGTTTATGTGATTGACATTTAGTTTTGGCATGTTAATAATCCAATTATTTGGCTAGAGTTTGTAATGTCCATGTGATTAACAGAAGTAAACCAGTTTATTTCAAGCTATAAATGAAAAAATATTATATAAAGAATAGAATGGAACTATTTACTCTTAAAAATTTTGATATTTATAAGTTTTAATTGACAACAATGAAAAGTTTAAGATTGGGAGATTTCACTTTACATTTTGTCATTTGCTAACAGAATAATATTTATTCATAGTTTCAGAGAGAGAGAGAGTAATTAATCTATTTTCATATTTATAATTGATATACATATGAACATAGATACACATTTATATACATAGACAAATATTAGGTCTAATTTTTAAAATAATAGTAGTGTAATAATTTGATCTAAACAATAATTGTAAAGTAATGATTCCTCACAGTTTTTATAATTTTTCATATTTTAATTAATTAATAATTTGTAAAGTGCATACTCATTATGTTAGTAATATGGATTAAGGCTATAACCTTAAGATTATGCACCTAAAATATGACAGTAGGGACCTCTACAAATCTAAACATAAGATTAATGACTTTAAAAGACAAGAGTGGCCTCTTATCTTTGACCCAATTTTTAAATATATAGGTGAATCTAAAGCATTTTGATTTTTGAGTGTGAAGCTATTAACTACTTCACTGATTAAGTCCACAATTTCTATACAAACTAACATATGCAAAATCTTTTGATTTACAATGAGTCTGTATCTATCTTTTAAAACAATTTAAAGTTGTAATTAGTAATTTGTAAAGTGCATATTCATTATGTAAGTAATACATATTAAGGATATAACCTTAAGACTATGTGCCTAAAATGCGATAGTAGGGATGTCTACAAATCTAAACACAAGATTAATGACTTTAAAAGACAAGAGTGGCCTCTTATCTTCAACCCAATTTCTAAATATATAGGTGAATCTAAAGCATTTTGATTTGAGAGCATAAAGCTATTAACTACTTCACTGATTAAGTCCACAATTTCTATACAAACTAACACATGCAAAATCTTTTGATTTACAACAAGTTAGTATGAAGTTCTTATAATTAGAAATTTTTTAAAACAATTTAAAATTTGTAATTAATAATTTCTAAAGTGCATACTCATTGCATAAGTAATATGTATTAAGTGTATAACCTTAAGACTATGCACCAGAGCGGTCTCTCATCTTTGACCCAATTTCTAAATATATAGGTTAATCTAAAGCATTTTGATTTGAGAGCATGAAGCTATTAACTACTTCACTGATTAAGTCCACTATTTCTATACAAACTAACATACACAAAATCATTAATCTTGTGTTTAGATTTGTAGAGGTCCCTACTGTCACATTTTCAGATACTCTTCTTGATCCTTTTCTAAATATGTCACTATTTTTTAAAAGTCAAATTAGTTTGAATTTGGCTTGCACAGTACAAATTTTATGCTCCTCCTCATTTTTCAGGTATAGCAGAATTTTTTATCATTTATATTCTGGACATTTGTAATTTTTTTTAATCTTTTGAAAATGATCATTATTTAAGACTAAAATTATAAAAATCATTATAAATAATAGCAATAATAATAAAAAGCAAATTTATTTCATTATAATAACATTACAAGAATGTAATCAACTGAATCCAGTAAACAAACATAACCATTGCTTTACTTTTTCAATTTTATGACTATATTTTTTTAATATTTGTATACAAATGTTTTAATATATAGTGAAAAATAACAAAGAAATCCTATAAAAAACATGTTGAGTCACATTTCATAGAAGGATTTAAGGCCATAAAAACCAAAAAGGCCTGATATGCTTTTATAAAATAACACTACATATTTTTTAGTTGAATTACTTTATTTCTACTTTTTAGTCAGTTGTTTACATAAAAGCATTATTTTAAAAAATGTTTTTTTTAATATTATTTTATTTTTTACTTTTTAGTTTAAATAAAATATACAATTTCAATTTAAATAAAATTATTTTCTTCATCTAGCTTTTTTTATCATATATCTTATTCTCACCATAAGAGAGGACTTTGTGTGCAGAAAGAAAAGATATGGAAGTTATGCTGAGGACATGTGAAAAAATTGGTAAAAAGATGGGGATTAAATTTAGCACAGAAAAATCAAATATAATGATGGTTAATATTGGGGAAAGAGAAGACAAAGAATTTTTATTGGGGGATATAAAATTAAGGATGGTGAATAGATATAGTTATTTGGGAATCATCTTGAGTAATCAGAAAAATTGCTTGGATGAATGGGAGAAAAAATTGATAAATGAAGCAAAGAAAAAAAAGGGATTGATAAAGAAATCAAGTGTTTTCATATAATAAATATAATGTAGCTAGAATTGTATGGAAGGAAGTGGCAGTAACTGAATTAACATATGGCAATGATGTGTTACATGTTAGTTAAGAAGTATTAGATTACTTAAAAAAAGTACAAAGGAAAGTAGAAAGACATGCATTAGATGCAGATATGTGGACAGCAAAGGAGGCAATTCAAGGAGAAAAGGGATGATAAGTTTTCATATGAGAGATGCAAAAAAACAAAATGAAAATGTTCAGTAGATTGCAGTTTATGGATAATAAAAGAATAGCCAAAATAATATTTAATTGGGTTATGAGTAAAGGGCAGGCAACAAGATGGGTGAAAAAGGTAAGGTGGTATGCAGAAGATTTGGATAAAGAATTTATATCAGTATATTTGTACAAGAGGTGGGATGATTGTATTAGGAGGATTGTTGAGTGTTATAGTGGTAAGAAATGAGATAGAAGAATAGATGCATTAAGTTAATAAAGAATAGAGTTGGAGAGATGGAGAACTAGTATGGAGAGTGTTATAGTGGTAAGAAATGAGATAGAAGAATAGATGCATTAAATTAATAAAGAATATGGAGATGGAGAGATAAAGAACTAGTATGGAGAGTAAAAAGAATTGAAATATATATATAGAAGTAAATGGAACATTGGGTGCAAGTTAATTTATGATAATACAAGGAAAATAGTTTACTGTTTAAGGCTCGAACGGGATCTTTAGCAACAAGGGAATATACAAGTAAATGGAAAAATATGGGTGATTTAGTCTGCAAGTTGTGTAAGGAAGGCATAGAAAATATTAGGCATCTGTTGATTCAATGTAAATACTTGAAAGCAGAAAGAGTATAAATAATGAAGTTATGGAAGACTAAATATAAACAAAGTGATTATACAGAAAGTGGGTTGTTGGTTTTTATGCTGGGTATGGGAACAGATACAGGGAATTTAGATATGAAGGCCATGGAGTGACAAAGATTATGTTGTAGAAATGGGATGGAGCAGGATATAGGGAAACTTACAATGGGGAATGGAAAAGGAAGATAAAGTGGCTAACAGGTTTCTCTGAACATAATTGCTGAGAGATTCCTGACTCCATATAAGAAGTCACAGTGCATCACATCACATCAGTTCTATTTCATTTTGATTTTGGACATAAAAACATATAATTCTCTAACCTTTTTTTACACATTTATTATTTTTTCCCAAAATATTTATGAAATATTAATTATTTCAGAAAAATAAATAAGATTTTAATAGAAAATATTACCTTTTAATTAATTTAATATCAGTTAAATCAATATAAACAAAATTTTATTCTACAAACATAATATTTCCATTGGCTCAGTTGCTAAGGATTTTTTCTGGGATGCATAATGATATGAGTTTGAGTTCTGAATGGGAACAAACTTTTTTTCATTATTAAAAATTCAAAAATATGGACGTCCAGACAGAAACACAGATAGGGCATGTTAATATAAGAGCATTTACTAACTTTAATTTCAAAATATTATTTATGTAAGTTTTCCATTCCATTTCACAGCTTTATTCACTTAATCACTTTAACTCTTTTCTATGATATTTTAGAAAGTTTCAGATATTAAATTTTTCTAAATATATTTTTAAATTATTCTTATATTCTTTACCTACCTATAAAGCATTGTTTCAATTAAAAATATATTTATAGATTTCTACATTTTGATTTCTACTATAGGTATAAGTAATTTTAATATATGTCATCTTATTGGTCTAATTGATATCCAAGAATGTTTAAAAGTGAGTCAAAAATTATAGCACTCTAGCTACAGAATTTATTTTAAATAAATTTTTAAAAAAGGCAAATACATTTATTTTCAACATAATCGTCCTGATTTTTAATATGCTCTATCCATCTGTCAAATGTTTTCATATTCCCTTGTTGACATTTTAAGCTGGACTGTTAGCAATGAATGCACTGTTGTCTTCATCTCCTCAATATAAATAAATCTTCATCCTCATAGGATTTCTTTCAGGTGACCAAACAGATGATATTACAATGTAACAATGTCAGAGATCATAGGAGGATGTCTCAATATCTCAAAATGAAGTTTTAGAATAGTGTGGACAGTGGTATGACAACATCCTTGGATAACATTCTAATGGTGAAATATTATCAAAACAGGGTTCAATAATCCTTAATGCTTGTTATAAGTGAAATACTCATTGAAAAGCTAAAGCATAAATTTCAGACAAAATATAGAGGACTGCTATTAAATAGTGTTTTGTTGTTACATTACAATGCATATCCATACACCGCTGCTCAAAGTGTCAACACTTTTCAGAAACATTGTTTTGAAGTGTTGAAATATTCTTCCTATACTACTGATCTTGTCCTAAAAGATGATTACCTGTTTTGTCCCTTAAAAACACTCTACAAGAATAAACTCAATGAAGAGGTGAAAACATCAGTACATTTATGGCTCACAACTCAGCCTAAAATATTTTTAAAGAGGGAATATGAAAGTTTTTTGGAAAATGGGTAAAGCAAATTGAAAATAAGGGAGATTATGTCAAAAAATGATGCATTTGTCTTTTTTGCAAGTTAATTAAAATAAATTCTACAGCCAGAGTGTTTGACTCACTCTCATACACTAACATTTTAAAATGATTTGTAAATCATATTTAAATCCACTGAAACATTTATAAAGATTAGGGATATCATGTGTTGATTATTCTCTTAACAATTTTTGTTTTGTGTGGTTTGACACAATGCTAAAGAGGCAAAGTCTGGAGCAGTCTAGCTCTACCACTTATGGTACTCAAATTTCCTATAAAATATCAAGCATAACTTATTTGATTAATTTTTTAAAATAACTTTCGACTCTCTTTAAATGTGTAATGCCAATATTACATCTCACTAATTAGCAATCATTTTCTGTGAAAATTCAATATTCATTATATTCTTGAAATATCATTTTTCTATTAGTCAAATTGCAATCCAAATCTGGTAAGCCCTCATTTGGATATCCACATCTACTACTTCAATGTGTTTTTTTTTCTTTTCAAAAAGCATTTATAGGCAATATTTTTTTCTTGTCTGTAAATTTTATTTTTTTTCTTGCCAGCAAATTTTATAAATCGAGATCTTTCATTTTTATTTATATAACTAAACTTACTCATAACTCTTTCATCCTTCAATTATTTTCGAGTTCTAGCATTAAAATTTTTGACAATAATTTTAAAATGTTGTTCTGACCGATCAAAAGCCTTCTGTACATCTGCGTTTCTTCTTCAACGTGAGCTTAGTAAATTTTAAACCTGAATTATTGGTATTTGTTATATTCAGAAATCATCTAATCTATACATCGTCAATCTTTATCATGCTATTATTCAATTTTTTAATTAAAATAAATCCAATATTTGTGCATTTATCATAAAGTACGTATCCACTTTTCGAATAAATTCTTATCAACTTTCCTACTAATTTTATGAATGCAACAATAAAATTTTAGTACAATTTTCTGTTTTATTATACAAATGCACGTTTATGTTGTGACATTACAGCATTTACATATTTCATTTGTAAGAAGAAATGAAATGCTTATTACCTGTGCTGTATATATATATATATATGTGTGTGTGTGTGTGTAGGCTGCAAAAAGTATTTTGTGGATTAAAATGGGAAACTAAAGGAGTGAAAGTAAATGGAGACTATGTAAGTCACTTAGATTTTGCAGATGATGTAGTTGTTTTTGCAAATAATGCTTTAGAGTTGCAGGAAATGTTGCAAGAGTTATCAGATGAAAGTAGTAAAGTAGATTTAAAGAGAATTGTTAAAAAGTCTAAAGTAATGTTTAATGAATTTTCTCAAAATATGAAAATAAAGATTGATTATGATGAGTTAGAGGAAGTTAACAGTTACAAATACCTTGATCAGATTATTAATACAGAAGGAAATATAATGGATGAAATTAATCTTAGAATTAAACTTGGTTGGAGTGCTTTTGGTATAAATAACTTGATGCTAAGCGGAAATATGCCTATGTGTTTGAAAAGGAAGGTTTTTAATAAATGTGTTTTATCAGTTCTGACTTATGAATCTGAGACTTGAATACTTAATAGAAGAGCAATACACAGACTTCAGTCCACTCAAAGAAGTATGGAGAGATGCATGTTGGGAGTAACAAAAAGATATTGAAAATGCAATATATGGGTAAGAGAATAAACAGGTATTACTGACCTCATTGAAAAAATTAAAAGACTGAAGTGGAGTTGGGTGGGACATATTGCTAGAAGAGATGATAATAGATGGAAAATTGAAATCTTAAACTGGATTCCAAGAGATTGTAAAAGACCCAAAAAGACCACATGAGATAGATGGATGAAATAAAAAAAGGGTGCAGGGATGATGTGGAGAAGAAAAGCTAAAGATCAGAGAAGATAGATTAAACTTGGAGAGACCTTCATCCTGCAGTGGATCGATAATGGTTGATGATGATGATGATGATGATGATGTGTGTGTGGTTAGTGTGTACATGTATGTTCAAATATATAACTACTACATAGACTAAATAATGCAAAAATACCTTATTTTCTTTACACACGATCATTAATTATATATATACAGTATATCCATTTAAAATTTTTAACAACTATATGATAAAATTTTATTTTAAAAGATAAAGATGTGTTAAGAAAATATTGATAGATGTATATTAAAGTTTTAAAAAAATCCTTAAAGAATCACAACAACCAGTTATTTTTAAAAAATTGAATATTAGATATCAAACATTTAGATGATTATTAATTTTTTTAATGCTATGCACTGTGAGCAGAGAAAAGGTTTCATATAAAAATATTGACACAAAATATGACAAGTTTACTTATCCAATGATGTTTTACAAGCTTGTCTATCAATACTAAGATAAGAACTCTTCAAAGAGAAGAAAATAAGTAAAAAGCTTTAGTATCAAGAACTAAATAAAGATTTCTATAAATTGATAAGATTAAAGCATGTCTGCACATATATAATTATATACTTTTTTTTGACAAGGGAAAATATAATAATGAAACGGTAAAAACTGTGACGTAATAATTCTTAAGCAGATAAAACAAAACAAATTCTATTATAAGATTACAACGTCTGAGGGGGGGGGGCACATTTAAAAGAATAAAAAGTGTGCTTAACACAAAAAGAATAATAAATATCAATTATCATCATTTTCAACTACCACTGATCCGCAGCAGGATAAAGGTTTCTCAAAATTTAATCCACTTTTATTATTCTAACATCTCTTCAGTTCAACAGACAATTTTTTTTATTTTATCCAAACAATTTACAGGGTCTCTTTCTGGGTCTTTTATAGTCTCTTATAATCCTGTTTATGATTTCAGCTAACAATATATTTTCAATTCTTCTATAAATATGCCCAGCCCAGCTCCATTTAAGTTTGTAATTCTTTCCGTAATGTTGGTGATATCTCTTTCTTCTCTCATCCATTCATATCTATTCTTATTACTCACAACACACATTTCTCCATACTATGTTGACTGGTCTGAAGATTCTGACTTGTTCTTTCTAGTAAATATCCAAATCTCAGATCCATAAGTAAAAACTGGTAAAATATATCTATTAAAAAGATTGGCTGTTCAAACACATAGCCTATTTATTTTAATATTAAATTATTTCTACCAAAAGCATTTCATCCAAGTTTAATTCTATAATTAATTTCATCTATTATGTCCTCATTTGTAGTAATAATGTGACCAATATATTTGTAGTTGTTAATTTCTAATTCATGATTATCATTCATCATTTTCTTCTCTTTAAATCCATTGAACATTATCCTTACTTTATTAAACATTTATCTTTAGTACTACTCTCTTACTTTCATCTGTTAACTCTTGCTAAAGCTCTGAAGCATTATTTGCAATCATTTGTAATATCTAAATATTCACTTTTATTCTTTTAGCTACACGTTTTAATTCACAAAACATTTGCAAAACTGCTATAAAAAGTTCCCTGTTATATATACTTCTCAACATTAATGTTCTTAGTATCACTATATAAATAATCAGGCAAAACTCTCCATACAATATTTCACTCAGTGCAAGCCAGAGTAATCAATGGATGCCAGAAGACTTGGGCAGCTAGTGCCTACTCATCCAATATCCACAGACTAGTTTCTAGGTGATCATATGATGTTCAGTGGTTTACAATATATAATCATTGTTGTTGCATTTTGATATAGATTCTTCAAAATATGACCACATTCTGGATCTACATCTTGATGATTAAATGCTTTCATCACCATAGAAATGCTTATAGAATCAAATGCCTTTTCATAATCTACAAATCCAGGTATAATAATAAATCACATTCATTTTGTGTGATTCATAATACTAGAATTATTTGTAAATCCAGCATGTTCTTTAATTTAGATAACATCCCAAATTATATAGATTAATTGTCATTATCTAGGTAAAGATTTTGTGGGCAACTGATAAAAGAGTAATAAATCTATAATTGCTAAGATCTTTTTAATTATCTTTCTTAAATATCAATATTACTACTGTATTTTTTCAATAATATGGTATATTTTTTTATAATTTATATATTAGGTACATAGTCTTGATACAATTATCTATTTCTCCACCTGCTTCTTTTAAAATATTACTATACAATTATATGAGCAACTCACCAACATCCATTATCAGCATGGTTGGTTTATTGGATTTTAGCTTTTTTATAGATTTAATTGCACATCTCACTTCATATCAATATTTTTTTGTGTATTCTTTATAATTACATGATATTATCTCTGATTTTGATAGTAGTTTCATTCCTTCTTATTTCTGATACTATTTTTCTTCTGATATCAAGATATTCTAAACTTTTATTCTTTTCTGTAGCTTTTCTTCTCATTGAAAATTATATTTTCTTATAGTGTTACACACTTTTTTTTCATACCATTTTAAAAATACTTAGATATTCAATTTTTCTTAGGCAATCATTCTTAAAAATATTTATTTTTTTCATACATTTTCTTGTCTGAGTAGAAAATTTATTGATAAACTGTTCTTTTCTTATATCAACTATCTGTATCAATTATCTTCTTATTGATTTCATTCAATTTTGAAATATGTTCAAAATATGTTGATATTTTAAAACAATTTTCACCTTCTAACTTAAATTCAGGATTATGTCTGAAAATAGAAAATATCAACTGTTAATACTATTTTTCTTTAGTTTTGCATTATCACATATCTTACAACTTATTAAATGATAACCACTTTCTTTGTTGAATCTATTAAGAATATTACAATTTTAAAATAGATATTTTCTGTTAGTCAAAATATAATAGAAGTCTTTTGTATTTTCATTCGATTTCTTCCATATCTATTTCCACTTTGCATTTTTCTCAAAAGAAAAATTCATAATATATAGTTTTCTTTTTTCTGAGAACTCCATAGGTCTGTATTCTCTCTCACTTCTATCATTATAATCAAATTTACCCAAAACCATTTCATCTTTCAATCATTTATCAATTCTAGCATTAAAGTCTCCTGTGACAATTCTAAATGTTTTTTGGTCTGATCAAAAGCACTTTGTACATATATATAAAAATCTACTTTTTCATTACAAAGAGAACTTGGAGTATAAGCTGAATAAATTGCATTTGATATCATCTGATAAATTAAATATCTAATCTTGCTACTCTGACTGATATCATCAATCTACAATGTTTCTCTTCCACTTTTTATTTATAATGAATCCCATTCCACTTTTACTTCTAATATCTGTACCTTTATAATAAAGTACATGTATAATTTTTAAATCAATTATCTTTTTACTTTTTCTTCTAACTTCATCTAACAATCTCCATTTATTATTAGAAAACTCTTCCAATCCACACAATCCTTCTTTACTTTGTAATGATCTGAAGTTGTAGTTCCAAAATAAAATGTCATCAAATGATAGCCTGGGTCTACAATCAGTAAATACATAGCACTGTCCACCTTCAGTCACCAAACAACAATGTCTTGGCTGGTGTCTTTACGGTCTTCTGGGAAAAAATATCTTAATTTACTATTGTTTGTCATAAGTGTATGTTTCAAAAAAGTTCATTCATATACACATTCAACCACCTTCAAAGAAACCTATCTGAAATTTCTGTTAAGAACTATCAGACAATTACAAAGTAAGACCATTATGTATTAAACTCAAAGGTAATAAGCCAATAAACTACCATGGTGGCTAATGTATGTTGGGGAGCAGCTCTTCTATGTCCAATTATTATTAAATAATCATATCTAGTAATATCAGCTGCAATGATAAGGGAGTGTGACCTGCTTGATTTCTTTAAGGCTCTTTTTTTCTGTAGCCAAATATATATGTGACAGACTGAACACCAAAGTTTTAACCAACTAATTAAACAATTTTTTTTTACTTCAATCAGATAGCAGGAGATTTAAAAACCGTTACTTCTATATCCATAGTCAATAACTCTATTACTAGGCTAAACTGCACATGGCAGTGCTTTTTATCAACTCAAATTTCTTAAATTCTTGATATAATATATTAAGCAATATGCTTCTTTAGCATGTTGTATTCAAAGGTCAGATATCTATTTATCAATTTAGTTCTTAATTTATTGCAATTTCAACGCACATTTGCTCTAATATAGATTTTTCTTTTAATCAGCTATTAATTTTAATATATATAATTACAAAAATCATTCACAATTATAAAACTTAATTTTCAGTAATAGAAGATAAAGCAAAACTAATATTAGTTCCCAGGATTTTTTAAAACCAATACAGACTGATTATGATATCCATTGGGTTTTATATGTTTAGGAAAAATAGAACACTAGTTAAATAGAAAGTTAGAATACATGAAACTTGGAAATGTATTATTTAAAATATTATTTTTATAAAAGGGCTGTAATAAAAGTTTTCTTCAAGAAAAGTAGAAAAGTCTCTGTTTCAAAAATGATAATTAATATTCTAAGCAAAATAAATGACACAAAAACATAGTTTGTTTCAAATGATCTTAAAGCCATTAAATAAATTTACCATCAAACAGAAAATGATCTTGACAAAGTCTTATTTAATTATGTCCACTTATGCTAAGTTAATTTTAATGCTAAAAGTTTTGTTAGAATAATCTTGAATATTATTGTCATCAATGTGCCATTTGTAAAGAACTTACATAAAACATTTATATTTTTCATAGTGAAACTACAATTCTCGATTATTTTCATAGAAAACTTACGTAAATGAGCCACCATCATATCAATTATAACATCACATGATCACCATTTCTTATGCTTGCTCTTAACTGTTATTAAAACAGGTAAAACTCTCTATATGTATTGCCACTCAGTGCAAGCCAGAGTAATCAATGGATGCCAGAAGGCTTGTGCATAAAACGCCCATCTAGTGCCTACTCATCCAATATCCCCAAACTAGTTTCTGACATGTGGCCTTCGTCAGTGAGGAGTCTTGGATCTGAGAGCATTGCACTTAAATCTTAGGATCTAATGCAACCCTCCAGCAGCCACCTTTTATCTCTACTTAACTACAAAACTATGAGACTTAAAATTGAAAACACTATAATATTTATAATCCAAGAATTATCAGCTTATATAGTCATATAGGTCTGAACTCAGTTCGGTACCTATACATTTTGGTGACTTTAGTTCTTTAATAACCACAGCCACCACTATCCCATTAGGCAGGATTAGTTTTAAATCAATAAACATCATATGATCATTTCTTATGCTTGCACTTAATTGTTATTAAAACAGGCAAAACTAAAACAGGCAAATCTCTCTATATGTATTGCCACTCAGTCCAAGCCAGAGTAATCAATGGATGTCAGGCCACTAGATCCTAAGATCCAGGTGTAGTGCTCTCAGACCCAATGCTCCTCACTGACGAAGGCCACAAGCCAGGAACTAGTCTGGGGATATTGAATGAGTAGGCACTAGATGGGGATTTTATACATACGTCTTCTGTCATCCATTGATTACTCTGGTTTGCACTGAGTGGCAATACATATAGAGAGTTTTGCCTGCTTTAATATCAATTATAAAGTGCTAAGAATCTGTGTGATTTGGTACTGATGTACTTACTGAGCATAAGATCGGAGATTAATGAAAGCAGATCCTGAGTCTTATACCAAGAATAACAATGTCAAGTCTTTTAAATAAGTTGGTAATGCTCCACAACATATCATTATTTGTGTTAGTCAAACAAATCAATTCTTTTTATCTAATTATATGAAACTTGGCTTCGCCAATAAATTCAATAAATAGTAATAAAAAATAAAAAAACCTTGAAACGCCTCTTTTAAAAAAATTATAGACAGTTTGTTAATTTTTTTTATAAATTAGCTATTAAAATAATGTTGAGTTTAGTGAGAGAATTTACAAAATCCACCATCAAGTTGATTTAAGACTGCTGTTTTTATAGAACACTAATTCTAAACAAACAAAAAAAAAATTATTCAGCATCTCATCACCAAATTTTTCAATTTAACAGATTAAACAAAAAAAAAAAAACAGAATTGCAGGGCTGTATCACCTAGATTTTCTAATAGTTAAAAAGAAAGCAATTTCTGCTTCAAGTGTATCCTGCTCTCCATTCCAAAATTTTTTCCCAACAATGTGATTGTCCTCAAGGTCTCTTTAGACTACGTAACGTAACGTATTATAAGATATTTATCCTGATAGTGTCAGTAATAATTCATTTTGAATAAAATGGAATTAAGAATAAAAAAATTATTGTTCCAACTTTATTCTTCAATCAATGTGTCACATTAAACTGCACATTTCTGATCCCCAGAATATGCTAAAAGTCAAAAAATCTTCTAATTATAATTCATTTTTTATTGTTACCAAGTGAAAAATATTTTAATAGTAATTAACTATATATAAATACTCTTTATCTATAAATGTGTAACTGAAAAATGAATTACGTAAATTGTATATAACTATATATAATTTCAAATTTCACTATATATAATTCCATACACGCAACATTTAAACTTACTATTATAAAATTTTCATTTTGTTTTAAAAAAGTAAATATTCTGAAGAAATATTCTATTTAACAAAAATTGGGAGAGTTAATTAAATGAAAAGGCTATTGTCAAGTCTTAAGAAGATCTTAGATAAATAATAGAAAATTTTATTTACTTTTTCCATAAGTACATGACATTTGTAAAAGTGATAAATAATGAATTTCTACAGAAACTAATTACAAAATTTACTAAAATGAAACTTGCAACTTCTACGTCAGTGAAACACTAATACATCATTTACAATTGTCAATTTGTTTTTACCAATACTAATGTAAAAGACGGTCAAAAAATCATGAGTTATTACAGAAAAATCAAATCCCCCGAAAATTTTTAAAGACGCAAACATGGGATTTCATATTCTATTAATTTAAAAAAAAACGGAAGGTGGTGATACTGTAATAAGTGCATTCACTTGCTAGGTCCATAAAATGAATTCACATCTGGGAGAAATTACTAATATTCTAGATATGTTACACTTTCCCACAAGTCCTTTCCAACAATTTCTAAAGTAGAACCATGAAGTAAAAGGCTTAACAAATAAATGACAGATGATGCGAATATTAATAATTTTCATCCATGTTTTACTCTCTAATTGTCCTTAAATAATTTTGAGATCGAAATAAATATCTACACAATGTCTAAGTAGCTTTGACCAATTGTTAGAAATCATGTCATATACTTTTCAGAACTGAGTAATATTAAATTTAATAAAATTTGACAACCCAATTACATTTCATGCTAGTTTATTTGTTTATACTAAAGATTGGGCGTTTGTAACTTATTCTGAAACCAATTTTTAATATAAAGTTGATTTATGAGATTCATATAATTAATAGCATTTGAATTTCATTTCAGCAGTGATTAGTAGCATTTAATGTTAAAATATTAATAAGAGGCTGACTTAATCATATAAGTATGAGAACCAAATGTATATTTCTGTATCTATCATTGAAAATACTTTGTGTCAAAATGTAAACACAAGCACTGCATTACTCTGCTTAAGTTTCATTACTATTGTGCAGAGTTTCACAAATCAATATTCATATTGTAATATATATTTTACAAACCATGATATATACTTTCAAAACAAATTTATATAATTCTTTACATAGCAAGTTGGAATGAAACAAAAAATATCGTAAAATTTAACAAGATCAATATCAATAATGCAGTTGTGTTAGCTAACTTAATTTTTTTTTTTACAAAACAGAATCCACATATTGTACACCCTAAAATGGATATTAAAAATAATTATGGACATAAGTAAAATATATAAATAAAGCTTACAGACTTCTCATATCCTCCAGAATACTTAAAAATAGATTGTTACAGGTTCACAATCAATCAGGAATTAAGTCAATTTTCCTACAGAAAAAAAGATCTACAAATAAAAGCTTTTAAATATACATCTACACATGAATTTCCATGTACATATATATATAATTCCTCTAGATATTTCAATTACTCCCAAGTTATTTCCATATATGTTGTTGAAACATATATATATAATCTTGTAATTGAATATTAATAAATACAGTAACCAAATATATGCAAAGTACAAATTTAAGAAACTTTTATTCACTTAGCAGCACTTTCGACTTTCTTCATAGTCTTAGTCTACTAACACTTTCAAAGGCTAACAATTCCCAAAATTCTGTAATTTTTACATTTGCTGTCTATCTGTTTATTAAGTCTTGCTTATATTTATATATTAACATTGCTTCCTTTATTTTTCTATTATTATTATTGCTTATTAGTATAGTTCAAATTAAAACCATATATACACAGTCTATTATGGTCATTAAAAAAATGATGCTGAAACCTTATCATTTCCATTACAATTTTGTTTCATTTTTTTGAAACCTTCTTAATAACAGCAAAGCTCTTTAGTTCTTTTCTCCAAGGTACATCTTGATTCCCCTATATATATATATATATATATACACTGCCACACTTACATCTCCATTGAAAAATGATGCAATTTGTAAGCAAGACTTAAATGTAAAAATCACAAAATTATGGAAAGGTTTACCTGTGAAAGTGTTAGTTGACAAAAACTATGAAGATAGTTGAAGCATTCCTAAGTGGATAAAAGTTTTTTAAAGTTGTATTTCACATATATTTGGTTAATATATTTATTAATATTCAATTACTAGATTATGTATATAACTTTGAAGAAATACAAACATCGAATAAGAATATCATTATATATATATATATTGATATAGGCACATATAATTTTATCTAAAATTATATTATTAAAATAATCTTTCGTTAAAGAAAAACATACCAATCTCTTTTCATTCAAGAAAAAATAATGTTAAAACTAATATATGTGCGTATATATGTGCGATTGTTAACAATAGAATAAATGTTATTATAAATAAATGAAAGTTAAAGAAGATTATCATTAAAAAACACGGCAATGACTATTAGATATTAATTAATATAAAACAATACTTTTTGCATGGCTATTACTAATTAAGCAATCTTTCAAAACACGTTTATCAAATGATTATCACTGGAATTCGACAACAGATCTTTGCCGGGAATATTTCGACAACACGTTGCAGATATAAATAGACTTTTTTTTATCGGACAGTAATCAGTTCACAAATTTATTGAGTGAGTGCAGTTCAGAAATTAATTGAGCAGTTAACAAACAAAATGCAGTGTTGAGAAGATCTTAGGAACGCACGTTTATCTCCAGCCCAGATGTCCTAGAAAACAGCAGATCTGCCCATGAAATAATGTCAGCTTAACATCTTAGAAAATCTCCGTCAGTATCTAATTGTCTCCGATAGTAATAATCGTGAAAATCAGGAAACTCAGCAAGGAAATGTCCCAGCCATCTGGTAAGCATTCATAATGAAAACATTTTCACCGAAAGCAGCCTCCAAAGAACAAAATTCTACGTCAACATTCAAAAGCCTAGGTAAAAACATTTGCTTATTTCGTTTATACTGTAATAGCCATTGCATTGCATTAATTCGTACGAATCTTTCAAGAGTCTAAGTATATAAACTCTATATCATACATAAATGAACTATTGATGGGTGTGATTAAATTTCAAATGCTATGTAGTCCTTTATTATCATTATTATGTGTGTGCATGAGTTAATATGTGCGTGATCCTTATATCAATATTATTAGTCAAAGTAGATAAATTCCCAGTGTTCTGTTATGAAAATATTCAAGAATATTTAAACTATTTAGAATGTTAATTTAAAATATGCATGTGTTTTATTAGAAGTATAAAATGTTTAAATTTAGTAAATAAATGTTAGTTAATAAATTATCTTTAAAATTAAACTTTATTTGTCGGTCAATTCTTTTTATCAAATTCTTTTATCAACTCCTTTTACAATTCTTTTATCAAGTCTTTTAACTATTAATTAAGTATAATCTATTAGTGATTACAAACAACTGAGCTAGTTGTGGATTTACGCATTGAGTTAGTGGCCACTGTTCAAAGTGCGTTGTCTATTCTTTTAGTATTATTTTAGAATAAGCAGCTGGCGCCCGTGGTTATACACAAACAAAAAAGTACTTTGGATGTGGTGTTCAACTCAACAGCCGAGAAGAAGCTATGTCCTGGAAATGTAACGTTAGTTATATACTTTATAGCTATCGTTTGGGCATACATACTCTCCGAGTATATTCTCTGCCTAAGAGACCGGTGTTTCGAATGCACATATTCGAACTCGGTTCAATATATATATATACACTCTCTTAACCAATTGAATCATACATAACTTGAAATAATAGACAACTGGTTTGTATACAATTAATTTCATATCATCAAATCAATTTTCATTCAATCTTCTCAAGATGCCACTTTAAAAATTTATCATGAGACATTAAATATTTACAGTTCTATACACTCTCTAGTGGTCATAGCTAGAAACAAATCCATGAAAAAATAAAAAATATGATTATCCTTAAAAATTTACAATTATTCATCCAATTCTCTTATTCATCTTTTTTTATTTTATAACAACTATCTATCATCAAACAAACAATCCCCTCTTATCCTATCAATACATATACATTCATATATATTACAGCTTATTTTCTAACTGACAATTTTCCTCCCAATTTCATTGAACCATTGACCATATATATATATTTATATTATACATTCCCTTATTCGTCTTTTTTCTACTTTATAACTATTATCTATCAACCAATAAACAATTAATTCCTGTCTTATACTATCAATATATATATATACATACCTATATCTTCATATATATTACAGCTTTCAATTATCTAGCAATGACCACTTCCCTACCAATTTTATCAAACTATTGATCATATTAACCATTCTTCATTTATGAATGCATTGCCTCATTTTTCATTAATTCACCTCCTAGTGAGAAATTCCATAAGCTTTATACTGTAATACATATATTTTTCTATATATATTATAATATAAAATTTTAGTTTGAAAAAATTCCATAGATGGCAAAAAAAAACAAATTTCTCCAAAATAATAGAATTTAGTTCCTCTGACAAGTGCTTCTTTATTCTGACAGTTTTTTTGACATCACTCATTTTTACAACACTGTGTAAAGGAAATAGTTCAAATAACCAAAAATGTGTTTATTTGCATATTTATTACAATTCTAAATACTTTTTACAATAATTTATTTTGAATGAAAATACATTATTTTTAAAAATAAAACGTTATATTAGCAGACAACGCAAATATGCCCTAAAGCTATTTAGAAGTTTAGTTTTATATAACGAGTATCAAAATATAATTTCACAATAAATATTGAAAAAAATTAAACTTTTAAAGCATATTTTGTTAGATATAAGAAAAATAAATAAACATTCATTCAGATTTTTTTTTAAAATTACAATAATGATCATTTAAAATAAAAATAATCTTTCTAGAAATGATGACATATAAGTTTTTATTTTGATTACAATCTCTTTTTTTAATATTTATAACAAAAAAAGTGGATGTACATTTGCTGTGTTATTATATATGATAAAAAGAAAATGTGAATATTTAAATTTTATTTCAGTATAAACAAAAATATTCATCAAATGAAGTCACATTTATTATTTTCTGATGAGTAATAATGGTTTAATCTTAAATTCTATGTTGAACATGAGAACAAAAAAATGAGGAAATGTTGAAGAAGTGACAGGGGTTAAAGGATTTGCTTATGTTTTCTTGTATATATAACATTTTATATTTTCTGTCTTAATTTTTTTACTATACTTGATTGCCTTTAATATTTTGCTAACAATTTATTATATGACCTGTTTCTAAATAATGATTATATGGTCAAGACTTAGTATCTTTTTTTTATTGCTCTATTATGTTCTTTAGCTGTTTCAGTTGCACTTTTTCCTGATTGCCCTATATACATCTCATTTCACTTGTCACATATAATTATATAAACAATTCTTATTACATTATCAATACTATCATTCATTTTTGCATTGCATACTCATTTTCTTAAATTCTTTACTATTCTTCTGTCCTATATTTACTTCATCATTTAATTTATATTTATTCAATATCACATTTACTTCAGCTGAATATGGAAATGAAATCTACATTTTAACATCTATTCTCTTTTTCTTCCCTTTTATATAAAAATAAAAGCTTTGAAAGGTTTTAAAATTAAAAATGACATACTCAGTTTAAATAAAAAAGAGGCATATAAGCAGAAAATAAAAATTGATAAATAATATAATGAAATTGGTTATAATGGAAAAGTAATTAGGAAAATTTTAAATACTAGAAATAAAAATTATATAAAATAAAATAATAAGAAAATGGATTTCAATTCCATATTCAGCTGAAGTTTAAATGATATTAAATAAATATAATTTAAATGATAAAGAAAATATAAACTGGAAGAACAGTAAAGATTTAAAAATATGCAATGCAAAAATTAATAATAGTACAAATGCAATGAGACATATATAGGACAATCAGGAAAAAGTGCCACTGAAAGAACTAAAGAGCACAATAGACCAATAAAAAAATCTATGTCTGGATCATATACTCATTATTGAGAAATAGGGCATATAATACATTGTGAGAAAAATATAAAGATAATAAAGTATAGTAAAAAATTTAAAAAAAAGAAAATATTACATATATAAGAAAACATAAATAAATGCATTAATATGATGAATGGTTTGATAAAATTGGAAGGAAAATGGTCACTAATAGAAAATTAAAAGTTGTAATATATATGAATGTATAGTTATGTATATATGTGTATGTACTGATAGCATAAGACAGGAATGGTTTGTTGGTTGATAGTTAGTTATAAGATATAAAAAAATGAATAGGAGAATGTATAATGAATTTATATATATTAATATGGTCAATGGTTTGATAAAATTGGGAGGAAAATTGTCAATGTTAAAAAATAAGCTGTACTATATCTGAATGTATATGTATTGATAGAAAAAGAGTTGTTAGTTTGATGATAGATAGTAGTTATAAGACAGAAAAAGAGAAAGAATGTATAATGGATGTGTATATATAGGTAAATTTATAAAGATAATTTTTTTTTTATTTTTTCAAGGGTTTATTTGTAGTTATGACCACTAGAAAGTGTATAAATATGTGAAACTTTTATTGTCACATGATTAATTTTAAAAATGGCATCTTGAAAAGGTTAATTTATGAATGAATATCGATTTGATGATATTAAATGAGATTATATACAAACCAGTTGCCTATTATTTTGAATTATATATGATTCGATTGATTAAGTGTTTATAAGTCAACATTATGGTCATATAATTTTCTAAAAAATGACTAAGAAATATAATGATATAAATATATATTGTGATGTACACATGTGGCAATAAAAAAAATATTTATTGTTTTGAATGAATCTGAAATAAATTAACCATTTATTTATTAAATGTTAAAATAAAATACTTTTGTTTAACCTTTTAACCGCTAATTATATTATTGGTTGTATGAGGTAAAAATCAAATCTTTTAATTGGCCAACTCACAAACTGAAGACAAAGCCTATTGTTAAAACATATTCGCCTATAATATTAAATTCAACTCAGATACGTTTATAAAAAGTATATTACTAATTTTTCAGGTTATGAAGAGAATGAAAGTTCTTTCAAAAATAAATTGCTATTTATTTATTCTAAAATATTCAATTTCGGCAACATAAAAGCTATAATATAAACAAAAAGGTCGACTTTTACGTTATAGAAAAGTAAATATTTCTTTTAAATATTTCTTTAATATTTTTACTAAAATCTTCAATATTTTTCGAAAATAATTTTGTTTTTTTTTAGTATATTTTTTAAAAAACTAGTTTAATTTCTGAAATTATATTTTTTTAACTTAAAATTGCATTCGAAATGAAAATCTCAGCGTTTTTCTTTATTTTCTTTGATCAGGCGGTTTCTTTGTTCTTTCCAGCCAATCAGAATGTCTTTTTCGGCTGAGAGCATGCTAAGAACCAATCACAAGTAATGTTCTTTCTTTGTTTAGGTTTAAATGCGTTTTTTTTTATTTTTTACTTGTAAAATAATTCGGAAGAGGGCACCATCTTACAGAACTTTTAAAAACCTATTCAAAACCTATCAAACGAATTTTTTAGCATAAGAACTGGCAGAGTTAGAGTGACGTCAGATGTCGACGAGGAGCTTCGTAGGAGGCGGGAAAAGGGTTAAATTATGATTGTCCAAATGATAGCAAAGTCTTAGAATTAGAAAAAAAGTGAGTCACCTGATCAAAAGTCAGTTTTTTTTAAAAAAAAAAAGGCTGCACTTTATGTTGTCATAGCTACAAAAACAAGTTTAGCAAAAAGGCACATACTTTCTTTTGCTCAAAGCTATGTTTATTTTACCTTACTTTTATAAATATATTTGGAACATATAGCAAAGAAATATGCACTATGGATAAAATAACTTAGAGAGGGGGCATGAGCTTACTCCTCTTCATTTGATATCTTTTTGATTAAAATGAAACAGACATCATGAATGCTATGCTGACTGATATAAAGTTAAAATAATTAAATTCATCTTGGATTGCAATATCAAAACAAATATTAATTGGATATCAACTAATGATTTAAATTACTTATTGATTCCTATATTTGTGTTTTTGCTAGCAAAAGAAAGTACCAAAAAAAACATCATCGAAAACTGGAATATCAGCTGAAATCATATATATGCAAAATTGTGGTAAAAGACACTAATAAAAAACCTGAATTTTTAAAGTAACACTGACAGATAAGTTTCATTTTTAAAAAAGGGAAATGGTTAAAAAAGCATAATGATAATTTTAATGATAAATATTAGTTAAAGTTGTTTTTTGTTTTTATTAATAATTTCCATTAGTATAACTTACTTTAACATTCACTGTCATTCAAACGATATGAAAAATGTTGTTTTAAAAATAACAATATTAAAGTTTTTTCTTTGCTTTGTTTAAAGATTTTATATTCAATACTTTTATGACTATATGCTTTATAATTTAAATGCATATCACACCTATTAACTGCAATTATAAAAAGAAGAGATGAAGAGATAAATCATAAAATATAATATTGATAAATTATAATTATAATCTTTATTTTATCGATCTCAGTGAGTTAAAGCTTATTTCAATGGCATCAATCATTATAAAATTATTTTATTACACAATTTATTTTACAATTAAGATAAGTCACTGTATATCCTCATACTATACTTTATCATGAAATAAATCATTTATTGAATTGTATCTTATTTTCCAGGCAATATACTCACTATTTGGACCATTGGTATCTTAGAAAATTTGAGTTCACTGTAAATATAAATTAAAATTGCCAGGGTCATTTGTGAATCAACATATTTACTTACCTATTTTAATTATATATTTTAGTTGCCAAAGTACATTCATGTAATATATTATAGAGTGCCCAAATAGTTAGTCCATAAGTCAAGAAAATCACTTGGTTCACAATTTTATTTATTATATGTGGTTGCCTAAATCTATGAGGTACTTGCAGGCCAACTAGACATGCTCAATTATAATATTTTCAATTGCATTCATGATTACCAAAATATGCAAGCTATTCAGTGAACATCATTTAGATTTACATTTTAGCTTTCCTTTACATTTGGCTCATAGAACAAAGAAATATTGCTATTCATGAAATAATTTTATTTCATTAGCATTGTTTATAAATTTTAGAGAAGTTTCCTTCACATTTGTCTGCCCAACAAGGACTTGAATATTTATTCATGACCCATGAGAGATAGAATAATAATTACAATATTATTTATTTTTGTGTAAACTAGTGTTAGATTAAAGAGAGTAATGACTCAATAGATTTTTTTTTTAATTTGTAGTTGTGCTTTGTTAAAGGTTTGAATTTAGAGTGAGTTGTTGAATTGTTTTCTAAAAAATTGAGAGGTAAGAAAACATAAGTTGAGAAGTAGCAATGTTGTAAAATGTTTTATAAATAAAATGTTTTATAGATATGTCAAAAATGGGCATAATACAGGCAAAGTACGAGATGATATTGCCTGGACTTGCCATATAATAATAAAAATAAAAGTTTGTGTTTGTGACTTTAAAAGCACTAGACATATGCTATATGTTAATAAATGCCAGAGGAATATGGACTTATTATTAATAAATATTAAGTTCTTCTCATGAAGCAACTATGAAATAAATGATGAAAAGTGTTTGAGGCTAGCTTATTTTAGTTATCATGGAAAATAAACGAAAAACATTAGTGCTCACTATTAAAATTTGTTGACAAATGCATAATGCAATGCCTTTTGAGCATAGTCATGAAATTTACACTACATTGAACCCAATACAAGTTTAATTAAAACAAATAAAATAAGCTATACACATTAGTTTTGGATAATAATATTGTGGATAAAAAAATCAATCACTATTAAGAGGAGATGTTATTGAGATATTTTATATTAAAAAGGTATATTACATAAATTGAAATGTATATAAATAGGAATTTAATTGATTTGTAGGATTCAGTCTATAAAGTATAGTAGAGAAAACAACCTGTTCATTTCATTTGGTCTGAGATATCAAATTGGAGAGAAGAATCATGTTCTTTCTTTTCTAAAATAAAGTCATAAATACAAATCTGATATAAATTATGGGAAATGAGAAAGAGTTAGATATGTAAGGGAAAAGAAAATTGCTAAAGTCTCTGTCACATCAAAAATTGATCAAAATAAATCTATAATACTAATGTTGCAGAGCTTAATAGTAGAAATTAAACAAAGTCATGAAAATTTATCAAGAGTATTAAGATTAATGAATTATTACTATCAATTATATAACAAAGTCATTCATCCTATTATAAAACAATTTAAATTCAGTTTTTAAACTTAGATGCAGTCATAATTTCCTTTTCTTTCTTTCAAATTTAACACTACAATAAAGATTTTTAATAATTATCCACTTCCTCTAAATTAATTTTAATAAATTAGCTTCATTGTAATATGATAAAGTTATTTCAAATAAATGTTCACTCACACAGACATACTATTTTTAAAAATTTTCAAGTCCTTACATAAAATCTCTGAAGTCTTGTTGCAGTATATTCCTTGACTTTTAGTATTCATTATCCCAATATTTAAGTAGTTACTATTGTGTGTAATAGAATTATTGAGATCCTAAGCTAAGTTCAAGTAAGAATAGATTGACAGTGAAATTTGGTGTTTAATGAATCATTATTCAAATAGTTATTCCAATTATATTTTTCTAAGCACTTTTTAAGTAAAATAATAATAATAATAAATTATTATTGTCACAATATAAAAAAGTTATAGTTATAAATTTCAAACACAATTTGTCTTAATTCAAATCTGTAAAACATTGTATCACTAAAATCACTGCCTACACTGGCTTCAACCTCTCTTTTTATACTGGTCTTAATCCAGTGATTTCATTGATCAATACTGCTGGTATAAATCTGCTAATTCACATAAAAACATCTATATCACTTTTATAATTATGTTTAAAACAATGAGTCATCAATTTCTAAATAATATCAAATTATTTAATACCTTAAATATTAAATATTTTTATCTACAAAATTAAATATCCTCATTAAAACAATTTTGTACTATTTAAATAACCTGAAATTGACATAAAATAAAATATTACATTTAAATAAAATAATAATTTTATTCATTAATTTTCTAATCTTATCTCTAGATTTAATATTTGTTACACTTTATTATATATCAAATTTTTGTTAACAAGCTCAACTTGAGTTTTCTTTCCCTAACTTTTTGTATGCCTACATATTCACACAATCACCTCTAATCATGTGATACTTTCAGCAAACTTTAAAAATATTAAATTAACTTATCATTTAAACAATGTTTTAAACTAAACAATTACTTTAAACCTATAATATAAAATATTTACTGCTATAATTAAACTATTCTCTCTCTGTAGTATTATAAAATATAATGAATAAAAATTAATATTATTTTTAAATACCTTATTATATCATTTTATTATTTAATTCATCTCCAATTAAGTTCAAACTATCTAATATATCTTTATAAGTTCCTACCTACTGACTTTGAACCCCCACTACCTATAATATCAAAATTATATGCTAAAAATAACCTACTTTAATTTTTTTTAATACAACTATTTATCCAACCCTACCTAAACTATCTGTACCTATTATAAAGACTACAATATATAAATCTATATTATAACTGAAAAGTCCACCTGGACTGTAACAGGCTAAAATTAATGATACATCACAAAATTGTTGTGATATAATCTGGTCATGGCCAGGATGTATCATGAAGACCCATCACAGCATTCATCATCATCATCATCATTATCAACCATTATCAATCCACTGCAGGATGAAGGTCTCTCCAAGTTTAATCCATCTTCTCCAATCTTTAGCTTCTCTTCTCCACATCACCCCTACACATTTTCTTATTTCATCCATCCATCTTACATGTGGTCTCTCTCTGGGTCTTTTACAATCTCTTGGAATCCAGTTTAAAATTTCAATTGTCCATCTATTATCATCTCTTCTAGCAATATGTCCAGCCCAACTCCACTTCAATCTTTTAATTTTTTCAATGAGGTCAGTAACACCTGTTTGTTCTCTTACCCATACATTGCGTTTTCGATCTCTTCTTGTTACTCCCAACATACATCTCTCCATACTTCTTTGAGTGGTCTGAAGTCTCTGTATTGATCTTCTATTAAGTGTCCAAGTCTCAGATCCATAAGTAAGAACTGGTAAAACACATTTGTTAAAAACCTTTCTTTTCAAACACATAGGCATATTTCCTTTTAATATCAAGTTATTTCTACCAAAAGCACTCCAACCAAGTTTAATTCTATGATTAATTTCCTCTATTATGTTTCCATCTGTATTAATAATCTGACCAAGGTATTTGTAACTCTTAACTTCTTCTAATTCATCATAATCAATCTTTATTTTCATATTTTGAGCAAATCGATTAAACATTACTTTAGTCTTTTTAACATTTATCTTTAATCCTACTTTCCTACTTTCATCTGATAACTCCTGCAACATTTCCTGCAGCTCGGAAGCATTATTTGCAAAAACAACTACATCATCTGTGAAATCTAAATGACTTAAATAATCTCCATTTACTTTCACTCCTTTAGTTTCCCATTTTAATCCACAAAATACTTCTTGCAGCGCTGCTGTAAAAAGTTTTGGAGATATGGAGTCACCTTGTCTTACACCTTTCTCAATGTTGACTTTCCCAGTATCATTATGTAATCTAATTGTTGCTGTTGCATTTTTATAAATATTCTTTAAAATATGACAATATCCTGGATCTATACCTTGATGATCCAATGCTTTAATCACTGAAGAAATGTTTATAGAATCAAATGCCTTTTCATAATCTACAAATCCAAAACATAATGACAACTCATATTCATTTGTCCTTTCTATAACTTCTCTCAATACTTGAATATGATCTACTGTACTAAAACCACTTTTAAATCCAGCTTGTTCTCTTGGTTGGTGAAAATCCAAGGTTCTCTGTAGACGAGTTGTAATTATCTTGGTAAAAATTTTATATAAAACTGATAAAAGGCTGATAGGTCTGTAATTTCTAATATCTTCTTTATCACCTTTTTTGAATATTAATATTATTACTGCATTCTTCCAATCATCCGGTACATCTTTATCATTTAGACATTTGGTATATAACTTTGCTAATATTTTTTCTGTTTCTTCACCTGCTTCTTTTAATACATCAATTATAATTCCATCATTACCTGGAGCCTTTCCTTTTTTCATACATTTAATTGCATTTCTCACTTCTTCATTTAAAATTCTGGGCAATTCGGAAGATGTAATAGATATAGGAGGTACTTGTTCTTTATTACTATATAATTCTTGATAAAAATCTTCTACCAATTTCATAATGTCATCCCTCTTTTTAGTAATAATTCCATCTTTTTTCCTTATTGCAGATATAAATTTCCTACCAATACCAAAATGTTGTTTTACATTCTTAAGACTTTTATTTTCTTCTACAGCTTTTCTTGCTAGTTCACAGTTATACTTTCTTATATCATTTTCAACTCTTTTCCGCACCATTTTACAAAATTCGAGATATTCAATTCTTTTTAATGCATCATTCTTGCATATCTTCATATTCCTTCTTTTCTTCATAAGTTCTCTAGTCTCAGTAGAAATTTTATTAATCAATTGCTGCTTTTTTCTACCAGCTATCTTTGTTGCAGTTTTTAAAAGTGTATCAGTTATTTTCATATTAATTTCATTCAAATCTGAATCATGTTCAAAATCTACTAATACTTGAAACCGATTTGTAAGTTCTAATTTAAATTCATTAGAATGTTTCTGAAGATTAGGAATATCAACTGTAAATATAGTTTTTCTTAATAATTTTTGTCTCTCTAGTTTTACATTAACATGTATCTTACCCCTTACTAATCGATGATCACTTCCTGTGTTAAATTTATTAAGAACATTACAATCTTGAAATATGTATTTCCTGTTAGTCAAAATATAATCCAATTCTGCTGTACCTTCATTTGGATGCTTCCATGTCCATTTCCTTCTAACATTTTTCTCAAAAAAAGAATTCATAATATAAAGTTTTTCCTTCTCTGCAAACTCCACAAGTCTATGTCCTCTCTCATTTCTATTACCATAACCAAAATTACCTACAACACTTTCATCTTTCATTTGTTTACCAATTCTAGCATTAAAGTCTCCCGTAACAATTTTAAAATGTTTTTTTACTCTGATCAAAAGCCTTTTGTACATCCATATAAAAATCTTCTACTACTTCATCACTGTGAGAACTTGTTGGGGCATAAACCTGAATTATCTGCATTTGATATCTGCTATTAAGTTGTATAACTAATCTTGCCACTCTGTCTGATACACCATCAATCTCCACAATATTGTTCTTCCACTTTTTATTTATAATGAATCCTACTCCACTTGTATTTCCAATATTTGTGCCTTTATAATAGAGCATATGTCCACTTTTTAAATCAATTGTCTCTTCACCTTTTCTTCTAACTTCACAAAGTCCAATAATATCCCATTTAATATAAGAGAGTTCTTCTAATTCTTGCAATCTTCCTTCACTTGAAAGTGATCTGCAGTTGTAAGTACCTAAATAAAAAGTCGTCATCAAATGGCAGCCTGGGTCCGCCTCCAGGATATTCTTAGCACCCTCCGCCTTCGGCCACCAACCGCTGCCTTGGTTGGTGACTTTACAGCCTCCTGGGATTAAGGGCCATGCTTTATTTTTGTCTGTCATAATTGTATAATTGAGAAAAATCTTTATCATTTACACAAACATTCATTCTGCCTTATCAGGCACTGAGAAGAAAGACCATGGTGTTTCTTGATCTTAAACTCAGAGGTAAAAAGCCAATAAACTCACCACGCTGGCTAATGCGTGTTGGTGAGCAGCCCATCCATGTTCGTATACTATATGAATAAACATATAGTAATAACAGCTGCAACGACAAGAACGTATGGAGTGGACATTAGGAATTTGTCCTGCTCGGTTCCTTTAAGGCCTCCAAGAGGAATCAAAGGGTCTCCTTTCAGTTAATAGCAAACTCCTTTCTGCAGCCATCACAGCATTACATGAAGGTATATTAAATTACCCCAAATAAATTATGTGACTATTCACTTAGTAACTACTCTCACTAATGACTATCTTAAAACTACACTTCAAAACCTTAAACTAAGAATTTTTTATTTGCTTGAGACTTTATGGCCAACCATGGACAAAATGGTATATTTATGAAACTATTAAAGATTACTTTTCCAGAATTAAATGTATGATCCATTACATCAATATTAACTATCCCATGGTGAATACATGTTATTTAACAAGACAGTAATAATTATAATTAGCATCATAACAGGATATGTTGCTGCTCAGATATATTCAGGATTTTAGTACAGAAATGTCATGTATTTACTTTGCAATAAAAGGTAAGCATATAGACTTTAGGTTCTTTCATCATTTATTTAAATTTCTAATTAAATAAGTAGCAATGAGACTCTCATTGTTATAGGTAAATCATAAATTATGATATTAGAAAATAAGTTCCATTATAATATCGGCTAGCAAACTTATTTATTAATTTAAGCCCTAATATTGCAAACATCGATAGAAATAATAAATTCTGAATTATATTTTAGAATTAACAAAGCAAAGTGAGGGGGTGATATAGAAGGTGAATAGGATTTTATTATACCCTCTACATCACTAATTACACAAGAACAAAAGCATTAAGATATTCTCTCATAAATTTTAGTAAACCTTGTATGCGTTATCAGTGATAATATGTGCTCTAATATATGATCTATTTAATATGGTGGACTTTCTGGTTCTGTGCATGACAAATAGCAATCATATAGTTATGTTAAGTTATAAAATTTACATTTATTTGTGATAATCAATACTAAATAAATGACTAATAAAAAGTTCACAAAATTACATAAATAAATAAAAATTCGAACTCCAAGCCATCTCATATTGTTGACTCACCTGATCACACACACGTTGAAAAGATAAATAATCACCAATATCCACATTTCATGCTAAAATAGCAATCATCAGTTGGTCCAGATGACTATCTCCACATATATATACAACCAGTGCTCAGCTTCATATTAAGATAGGCAATCTTCGTACTTTAATGGACAGGCTTCAAACTACTCCAACTCACAACTCTACAGCCATCCATTTCATTGAAAATCTGATGATGGAATCTTCAAAGCCCTCATTAGTGCCAAAGTTGTCATCCTATCTATGTTGACCGTTTAGTGATTCTGACCCCTCATACACTGGAGAATAATCCATTTACATATGTATGTGAAGAATGGGCAGACCTTTAATGCACTATGTTTTAATATTTAACTTAATACACTGTACAGGCTTACACACACCTGCACAAATATAATGTAATATATAAGGGATTTGAACTCAGACTTTCACACGACCCTCAACTCTCCATGCCATCTCATATTGCTGACCCATCTGATCACACATGTTGAAAAGATAAATAATCACCAATATATGTATTTTATGCTAAACCAGCAATCATCAGTTGGTCCAGATTACTATATTCACACATATATACAATCAGTACTCAGCTTTATATTAAGATAGACAATCTTCATGCTCAGCTTTATATTAAGATAGCAAATCTTCATACCATCCATTACAGTATGAAGATTGGCTATCTTAATATAAAGCTGAGCACTGATTGTATATATGTGCGGACATAGTAATCTGGAGGAACTGATAATTGCTGGTTTAGCATGAAATACTTATATTGGTGATTATTTACTGGATGAACTGATAATTGCTGGTTTAGCATGAAATACTTATATTGGTGATTATTTATCTTTTCAACATGTGTATGATCAGGTGGGTCAGCAACGTGAGTTGGTTTGGAGAACTGAAGGTCATGTGAAAGTCTGAGTTCGAATCTCATATATTACATTATATGTGCAGGTGTGTGTAAGGCTGTACAATGTATTAAATTATAAATAAGTAAAATAAAAGACCATCACATATACTTATTTCTATACATGAATAATGTACATAAGTTCCAAAATGTCCACAATACAAGATTTTCTAATGAATGACTTTGTTTTATCCCTTATAGGGAAGAGGATGGGTTTGAAAACCTACTCAATAACATTTCCAATATGTCGATATCAGAATGAATGCACCTATACCCCAGATTTATAATAATAATAATAATAATAATAATAATAATAATAATAATAATAATAATAATAATAATAATAATAATAATAATAATAATAATTGGTATTAATACATCTGCAAGAGCTGATCATGATAAAATAATGAATCAAAAAGGGGATTTGAACCCCAAAGTCAGCTGGAAGTATCATATAAATTGTGACCTATAATAAGTTATAAAAATAATTTAATCAAATGCCCTTTTATAGCTGATAAATAAACATGGGAGACCAAACTAAAGATGAGGGAAACAATATAAGCATCATAATGTACCGAGACTCTGTTCAAACATACATTTATACAACAAATAGCAATGGTATTCACGTGGATGTATTCATCCACACAAAGGAATAACAAAGCGTTAAACAGCCTGTAGGTTTTTTAACCATCATCAGAGCACCAAGCACAATTACAAACTGTTCCAAGAATTAACCACCAGCACAGAAACAAATATAAAGAAGATAATAAAATGGCAAACAATTATTCTATGGATTAGACCACCAGCACAGAATAATGCCATATAACATTATAAAATAGTGTTTAACATTTGCTTCCCAAATAAAAGAGACATAAAATTATCCTAACCAATAATCTGGCAAATTAGGAGGCATGTGCAGTCTTACGAGTGTGAAGTAAGGCATAAAATAAAATAAAGACTTTATTATAGGAAACAACTCAGACAGAGGCCATTCTACCAAAAGCATGGTCAAAATAATAATACCTAACAAATATAATGAGTATAGGCACAGAACCTTGGAAAGACATACAGCATTAAGCCATGCAGGGTTGATGCATGTTAGAGATTCACTAAATAATCATTAAACCTCTACTCAAGCAGTTACCTAATAATTGATTCTCTTCAAACCCTATATCATATGTACACTCCCATGAATTTAGATTAATAAATAATTATTTTAGACATAATAGAATATATACTGTGAACTTCATATAAGTATAAAATAATATGAAAATAGAAATCAAAATAAAATACATACTTGTTTGAATAACTACAATAAGTCAAAATACATATTTTAAATATATTGACTATTCACCAATAAGCAATAGCAAATTTTCTTAATATTTAATGTACAACACATATAAATTAAATAGTTTTCAGCTACAACATATAGGATCTTATGAGTTTGATTGTATTCCTCTTCATTTCCACTCATAATGAATACCCCATAATTAATTGATTCATGTGTAGGCTCTCTGAATATTCGAGATATTTTTAAGATAGGACATGTATAACATTAATTAGAGTATTCTTCAAAAGTTAATAAACTTCATTACTTATATTTTAGGCATTACTCCAAAATTAACATATTTTCATTATTTTAATTCATCTAGTCAGCATCGAAGATTAGGATTGATTATTTGAGCAAACAATTCCCACAATTGCTGACAGTTATAAAATGTTTGTCTGGTTAGCTTTTTTTTTTCAACAACTATTTTTATTACTTGAATAATAAGATAACTCACATATCTGCAATGTCATCTCTAATATAAGTTCAAAGTAGAATATAGCTAATTCTTTATCGTTCAGACACAGGCACACAAAAAGATTAATATAGCATTTCCCTCCGCACATATATAACTATATGTGTTAAAGTCATGAAGTAAAATTTTATATCCAAGGTTAATATAGTCTGTAAACAATAAAAAATAACTCGAGATAGACTGACTTTTAAAATTATTATTCCCGTTGTCGTGGTTAATAATACCAATACTTTTCAATTATAGACATTTTGGAAAATAATCAGCAGTTGGATTCTCGGTTAGGAGACTCGAACAGACCTGTTTAAATTTAGCTTCTCATATTATTATTAGCATGTAATAACATCACAAATATGAATTATATAAGAAAAATTTTAATTTAATTTTTTTTCTTTGTCCTAAATTTTAAGAAATTCTCATATTCATTACATGTTTAACATCAAAAAAAAAAAATCTGCTTTTTACATACTTGCTGTTTCTATCTCCATTTTTTTAAAAAATAAATCTCTAAACATTCTCTTTTCCTTTTTATCCAATTGCATTTCTCCTCATTTATGTATTTCTGTTAAAAAGAAAGAAGAAGGGGGCTGTTTATTGTATTCTATAGTCTAATTCAAGTTAAATTAACTAAATCATTTTAATTAAATTAGTTATTCTTGAGGATTAGTAAAGAGAAAAACAAATTATTATTATTATTATTATTTGTATCTTACTAAATTTGACATAATACACTATTAATTTTGCAGGTTAAACACAGATCGTCTAACTCAGTGATGGGAAAAAGAGCAAAACTAATATATGGGAAAAATATATATACAATAAGCAAAGCAAAACAAAAATGAAATTACATAATCTCATCATTGATTTAATTTGAATACACATATCAACTATATACAAAGTGCAACTATGGTAATCAAACCATCTAGAAGATAGAGAAATTTTAAATCAGTTACACTAAGCTTTATATTTTGTGTCAAAATATAAGGTTAATATATATATATAATATTTAATGTTTTCACGGTTGTATGATGTAGATAAATTATAACTTTTTGGGCTGTACCGTGTATTATTTCAAAAGTTAACCTTGATAATGGAGGATGCTAGTCCATCAAAATAACGGTGTTTAATGGAAAATAATACATGGAACAGCCCAAAAAGTTATAATTTATATATTGTAGCCCTTGGATTTGTCCAAGGCTCCATTTTTTTAAGTTAGCTATGAAAGAGAAGGTTCCATCCAAATTTTCCTCATAATATATGTATTTTTTTTTCTGTAATAAGAAAATTTTAGCCAAGACCGAGTTTGAACCATTATTTATAAGGGATTGCATATGTTTGACTAGTAAGCAATCTAAAAATTTATTGTTAATGTGTTTATAACCAGAGAATTATTTTATTTTAATTTATAGGTTAAATTGATATTAAGAAAATATTAGAAAAAGCAAGATTTACACATTTGTTGATAGGGAGATGTGTGACTGTTGAAAAACTATATTAGATAGTGATGATGAGTGGTCATTATTTTATGCTAGGTTATAAATAAATAATTCATGAAAATAAATAAAAAATAATAATAATAATAATAATAGTAATAATATAGGTAGAATAGTTGTAATAAATAAAGATTAAGGCATTAAAAATCTAAATTTAAAGAAAAGTATATACCAGCAATGTGTGTGTATATAATTTAATTGTAGATCTTAATGGTACAATTTAAAATTAATAATCATTTCTTACATGTTGTAAAGCAATTTTAAATAAGAAATTAAGGTAATACAGCATCGATTGATCCACGCCATAAGATGGTGCTGTTGCTAGTGAAAAATGAATAGATATAACGTTACCGGGCTGATTTGATTATTATTATTTTGTAATGTTATCGTGTTGTTTTTTTTTTGCTTTGGATTTTTTTTTTTTTTTTGGGACCGTATTTTCTTTTTTTTTTTAAATAAATAAATTGATTTTTAAATATTTTTTTTAATACGTTTTGTAAAAACCTTTTTTTTTCTTTATTTTTTTTTTTTGTAAATCTGTTTGTTTAACAAAATTGGATTACGGTCTTTTTTTTTTTTTAAAGTAACTTTTTTTTTTTTTTTTCCGCTTTTGATTACGGTCTTTTTTTTTAAAGTAACTTTTTTTATTTTTTTTTGGCTTTTTACTTTCATTAAACTACCACAAAGGCAGTTCTTCTGGGTGAGGAGAATATTTCTCTGTTGAAGAAAGGCCACCGCATCTGCTTCTGTAGTCTGCCATTGAAATGTTTTGATCTCGAAAAAATGTCAGAAATTGCGCGACTTGATCATGAACTTTGCCAAATTGTGACTAACACTCCTCATTAACTGAATTCTTACCCCTGACAATGAAACCAGGGGCGTTTGGAAAATCATTACAATTTTTACGAACAAAAATAAAAAAAAAATACATCGAAGCCAAAAAAAAAGTTATAATATAGTTTTCGACATTCAAAATACAGAAACCTTCACATCATACGCTGTACATTAGTTAAGAGTAATGTCTATTGAGAGTCTTGCATACTCATCACTAATAATGTTCAACATACTAGAGATGTTGGGGTAATGGGTGCACTTCAACATCTTAGCAGTTGAACAGTTTACTAGGCTGTAAGATCTATGAGCGGTCTTGTAAACAGCATATTTATGTGCTTTAGCATAGAAATAGCGCGATCTTATGGCATGGATCAATCGATGCTGTATTACCGAAATTAAAATCATTTTTAATAAGTTTAATATTAGCAGCCAAATTTAATGTAAAGTCTGAGTTTGAAACAGCTGTAATATATATTTTGTTTCACTATTAAAGGGAAAGAATAAGATTACTTCTAGTATTGGTTCAAGTATTATATTACTCAGTTAATTATCATTCCTTAAAAGACACAGATCTTGCCAAGGAATTTAAGTGGACCATTAATTTAGACCATTAATGATGAATGGTCTGTCTGGTCTGTCAGAGTGTCAAAAATTAATTGGCAATTAATTGTTGGATTGTAAAATTAATCTTGTCTGTTTGAAATGGAATTTGTGCCTGATTTTTCTGAAGGGGCAGAAAGGTTAACATTAATTGAGAAGGGGGAACATGTCAGTTAATTATAATAAAAAAAACAGATGGACGTCTCTATAAAAGCTGTGTTAATAGAAAAGGAGGGGCTTGTATTTTTAAAACTTATCTGTAACAGTTTTCCTTCATTGACTTAAAGAAAACTGTCTTATAAAAATTTAAAATCGTTTTATTGTACTTTTTGGTCTCTTCAGAATAATTTGGCTAAATATAACAATGTATAGTGAGTAAATTTTAAGTGAGCACACACATCTTCAACCTCCAAAAGTCAGCTATTCAGCAGATGGTAATAAAAATTTAAACCACAGAAGTTAAAATTTGAGTTTAATATCGTTTATATATATGAAAATAGTAAAATTTAAAACTCAAAAGTTTGATGTATATGTAAGTCAATTTAAACATATAAAATGAAATTAAAATTGGAAAAGGACAATCAAAAACAGACTGATATTGTGAAAAAATTAAATGAAGGCTGTTTGACTGAAACCTGCAGATTACAAAGTTTAAAGGTAATCTACCTAGAGTTGGAAATGAGGAACGCATTCAGCAAAATAAAAACTGTATATATGAGTGAAAAGGAACAGAACTCTATCAAAAGAACTTTTTACAATGACTTATATGCTCTCATAAACTGGTCAAGGAAAAAAAAGGAGAAGTAGAAATCAGGAGCCTGAAAGGACTGCTAAAGGACTTGTATAAGTATATATATTTTTTAATTATTATTCGCTCTTTATATGTATAGGACATTTAATGTAGATATAAAAAAATGTGTGTGTAAGGACATTTAATATATATTAAAAAAAAGAATTTCTTTCTTTATAGTGTATTATGTATATCATCTACTTTAAAATTATCATTGTATTATTTTGGGGGTAGAAATTGATTTCAGATGATTCTATATATGTTTATTTAAATGATTTTGCTATTATGGTCATTTTGGGGGTAGAACTGATATGCCTTGTTTAAAATGCTTTACAAACAATTTTTTTTTCTCAATTTAAAAAAAAAAAAAATAATAATTAAGAGATATTATTATTAGCATCAGAAGTTATTATCAAATGCTTAGACTTATAAATGAATTGCTTGTCTGTTGAGTATCATCATCATTTTTATTTTATTTTATAAAAGTGCATGGAAATAGTTTTGAGGATTTTGTGCACATTTTTTATTGCTAATTATTATTGTTATCATAAATTTAAGGCCAGAAACAAGCTGATTTATGCTTGGAAAATTTATGGGCTCATATTCCAGTACACTACTTTGCAAGAATATTAAGATTGTGAAAGTTTTACTTGTATAATTTGATGTTTTGACCTATACGTGTGTGGATAGACAGAGATCTTCACAAAACTCAGTGAAATTTAACTCACTAAGATTTATGCTATATTCATAAAGTACTTGAACCCAGTGTAAGAGTTTTCCCACTTGAGTAGTCTCTACACCGTAAGAAGATTTCTTATTTTGATGGCCAGAGGTATTTGGTATACCTATGTTTTTATATGACTAGCTATAAAAATCCTAGCATATCTCAACCTTAGTGAAAAGGTTCTCTCTTATTCGGGTCACTGCCTGCCTCATATTAATATTTGATATTCATTATGTGTGTATGAGAGGATAGCCATGATAAGCATTATTATAAGTATTGGATACCAGGTCGCAAACTCAATTTAATGTCTGAATGAATGCAGATCACGTATGTGCAATTGGTGTATTTGAATAATGTTTTTGTAGATTTGATTTAGCATACGAGCCAAAAATAATTAAGTTAATAACTGTTAAGAATTAAATAAAACTTACGAATGATTGGGCATAAGCAATGCGTATATAAATGTATTTAATAAATATTTACATGGCCAGCTGAGAACTTAGCTGGAAAGGTAGTATTGTTAAAATATTATTATTTTATAAGAACATGAACATAGAGAGTGCACTATGATGATGTTTGATCTTAATGCCAATTTATTTGCAATAACTTAGTCTCAATATTACTAAGATATCTCTGTTGTAAAGATTAGGGCAAAATAATATTTAATCGGAATGATAGGATAAGATCCAGAAATTTGCGAGGGAATACCAACTTTAGATTTATTAAATAAAATTATTAAATTTAATTCGGGGAGAAATCGATTATGTATTTTCTAAAATATATCAGTAATAAAAAGAGAAAGCATTGAAAACGGGAAGAAATTGGTATTTGCTATATTTAAGGTAAAAAAAAAAGTGTAGATAAATATAATGTATATGTTTTTGTATTGAATTATAGTTTGTTAAATAAAATTTGTTTTAAATAAAATTTCCGTGTGTCTCCATGTTTTTGTGGGTTATTATTATCTAGATATTTCCAATCCAATCATACATCAATATAATATTATTAATATTTGAATTATCATGTATGTAATTAATATTTAGTAAAGCTATTTAAAAGGTTAATTTTAAATGCGTAAAATTACCAAAGAATTTAATATTGTTGAAATATAAATCACGAATAGAGATAGTATTGGGTGATAGCGAGTGCAGAGGGTAGGCATAAAATCCTTTCCCCATCCGTTGTATTCAAACTCCTCTAGACGCATTTTATTTTTATATGGTTTTGTTATAATTGCGATTATGTTTTATGATGTGTTTATAAAGATTTAATAAGCTTAAAATATTACAGCTTTAATGTAAATTGATATTAGACTGCATTAAAGACAACCGAGATCACCTTGGAGGCGATCAAGAGAGGAATGTTTATCACCAATAACCTATGGCAGCTTATTCGATTTCCACACCTAATTGTTCGAAAAACCCTGAGAAGAGATTATAATGAGAGGAAATGAGTTAGCAAAGATGTAAAATTTAATGATAAAATAAGTAATAATGTAATAGACATATGGATGTGAAATTGTTGGAGGAGTGGATCAGTAAGGTGGAGATGAATATAGAACTTTTATAATTAGAATAAAATTTAATTGTAGCTTTAATCATAGTAAATGGGGAATGTGCTGAGAATAACCTGGAATTCTTAAAGATATTAATATTGTCAATTTTAATGCGTTCTCAGTGTTCTTTAAATCGATTGTGTATTAACCCATTCATGAAATATTATTACTAAGAGTATTGAATTGAGTTTTAACCTTTATATTTTATTGGAGCTGCAATTTGGCGCCCTGGCAATTAAGCTTATAGATGTTCTATATCATCATCATCAACTCAGTAGGCCTCAGAAATAGTGTCAGCTGGGAATGATGAAGTATCCATCGATCCATTCTTAAAATGTTGTAATTGGCATGCAATTTATCTGCAAATGTGTAAATGCCATATAGTTTGAATATGGTATAATTAATCCATAACGTGGATGTGCGATCATTTGAATAAAATTTCATTGGTTATAATAAAGTTATAATTAGCTTAAACTATCCAATAATATATATGATATTTGTAAACTCTCCCAATGGTTTTAATGCTATTTAAAATCCAATGTGGATGACCGATCGAGAGGTTGCAAAACGCGTTTTATGTTAATTTATTAAGTTTTTATAAAGTTAACAAAATAAAGAATAACTTTTCATTTGTTTGAATTGATTTTATATAGTTACAATTGGCCTGTAACGCGGTCGCACGAAGGAGATTATATTTAATTTATACGTATGAAATATATTAGACTACGCATTATATCTGAGAAATTATTAGATTAAATCTATACTTATACATTATTTGATCTATACTTAGTATACCAGAATATATATAATTGATGCATTGCACATTTAATTGATACTTAAGAAATGCATCTGTCGTTAATTTATATAGTTAAAAAATGTTCATCTTTAAACCCAAGATTTACATTAGTGTATACTTAGTTAGAATAATACACTTAAATATATTTGGTTAGAAAATCTTCACCTTAAATCTCATTGGTTAGAAATGCCCACAACGTGGAAGCCTATTAAACATCGATCCCCTAGCCCAAAACTTATTCCCTTAACAAAATCTATTCATTTAGTAAATATAACTTCGTGAGAAATTGCAATATAAATTTATTCGTTTACCAGTAAAAAAAATTTGAATTTTTAATTAGTTAGAATATATATGTATATGATTATTCAATATAGGCAAAACATTCTGCTATAATAAAAATACAAGAGGAAAAGAAAAAGAATAAAAAAATATTTTTGGAGTTACTTTCATAAAGTTACAACAAAAAAGTATGCTTAAAGCCACAGTAAAATTTGATAAAAAATTATAATCTACATTTATTTAGGTGTACTATTTAAATATCTGATTTCAAAAAACATAATGCCTCAAACTGAAGCGAAGAGATGCCATATATGAGAGATTAGCAAATAGTAAACATATCCAAAGAACACATTATATTATTGAATAAACTAATTACAATGATAATTATTGGGAAATTATGTACAAAAAATGGACATCACAAACAATTATAAGATTTGTATTGATGTAAGTCATTATCATATAATCACAAATGCCTTAAGAAATGCAAATGGTATTACAAAAATTTTATAACATTTCTAATATTCTATGTAATGGCTCTTGGTTGATTGGCTAGATGTTTATACACTGATATAAAAAAAATTATAAAATGATGCAACATTTATTACTGTTTTGGTGAAATGCCAAATTCCTATTGGCACTAAATCTATGGTTTACTTTTATATAAACATGTCATAGTCTTATAGCATTGATCCCAAGATTTATTTTATTTCACCACTGATGGGGAAGAAGTCATATTTCACAATAGCTTGGCTTTATTCTTATTTTTTACTTTAGTAGATATTTTAATAGTAAACAAAGTTAATATGCTTTTTATTTCTTTACTACAACTCACATATGATCATCAAAAGTGGGGCAAACATACAGCTATCTAAATTTAGCACAAAACTAATCAAATTATTGATACAATATATCTTTGAATATTTAACTAATATCGTTTTAAAAATATTTGTTAGCTTTTCAATACTTAGCAAATTTGATCATAATTCCATTAAAAGGTAATCATTTTTACATCTTTTTAAATTTTAATCCATTCATAAAGGCCTTTTTTTTTCAATCATTTATTAATATTATTTTTTAATGTACATTTCCTTAATCCTATTATGGCTTATTTAATCAATTATTATTTTAAAAGACATTGATGTTGTTATTTGAGGCATTCTAGCTAGCTCTTGATGTAAATTTATTTTCACCTTGTTTGATCTAAGGGAATCATTTTGAATTGCAATTGTCTTAGTTATCAATTTCATTTTATTAATATTTTACTTACTAAAAATTCCTTTCACATTTCTTAATACAATAAAGAGTTAAAACCTGATCTACTTCAAATTTCTTAACAATTCTCGTTGGCAAGTATGCTTTCATGGATTATCTTAATCTGATTAGGTCAGAATATAAAAAATTTTCTTAGTTATTGAGTTAGAAAAGAATATCGTGATTTAAGTAATTATTTATTTGAATTTTGAAAAGAAATTCGACTAGTCAATATCGATTATGCTACAGATTTTTTTAATATTTTAGGAAATAGCCTGTGTTATCTGAAAATCTAAACAACAGTATGTTTATATATAAAAAAAAATATCATAAAATTTGCAATGACAATAATGTGATTAACTAGAACAAATATTTTATTGAAATATGCACTTCATTGATTCTTTTTTGATTAATACAGATTAAAAAAACTGTATAAATAAAAACATTAATCAAGAATAAATTCATGATATAAATTTGAACTTTAGAGAAGTAGTTAAGGCAAATAATCTGTTTGCAAAAGTTCTAGACAGATAAACAACGAAAAATTATAGTTAACTTGGTTAATAGGTGGAGAGGTTGTAATTAAGAATATGTGTGTGGATGTCACTATATGTAATGCTCTACAAACATTCACAATAATATATATGTAATATTATCAAAGTTAATAAAAATATTGCTAAAAGAAGCTTTTTTTGCATTAAATAATACAATATATATTGTTATATAACATTTTTCAGTGTTGTTTATTTATTATTGAAAACATTTTTAATTGCAGCAAAATTGAAGTTTGTGCAGGTTAAAATGTTTTGAAATTGCATAATAATTACATGAATGTTTTTATATATTACATAGTTTAGTACAGTAATAGAATGATGGACTCAAAAACTAAACATCTCAAAACTACAACTCAAATATGTCACTTTCCTGTATTTTAATGATTGTGTCATAAGACAATTTATTCTGAGCAAGCTGTAAAAATTTTTTTAAAAAATTTCTCAACATATTAGCCTAAGATTTTAAAAATGGTAGCATGTACAAAGCTTTGCTTCTGTTTCCATAAATTAATTGAATAGCCTTAACAAAAACCAGAGATGTATAGATTTCTAATGAATCTAATTTTCTTTCAAGTAAATAATTTAAGTATTACAAAAAAGAGTCATAAAAGTTATCCAAAAACAGTCAAGATTAGAAAGTGAAAAAGTAGAAAATATATATTATTAAATGATATAATAAAATGATCTGAAATAAAAACGAATACTATAGGAGTATTTCTAGAGATAAATAAATATATTTCATATTTAAAATTAAAACTAAACAATAATGATAGAAATAGTAAACAAAAAGTTATTTATTCTGATAGTATATCGAATGTACAACTCCAGTATCCATTGATGATAATAAAAGTATTTGATCTCAGAATAAACTTTTAAAAATGATCCCAATTTAAAATTAAATATAATATGTTCAGTTTGGAGGGGGTTTTTTTTTCAAAACTTCCTTGTGAAAAAAAGGAGAGTGGAATAACTGATGCTAAAATTCTGCAACATTATTTGATTATAGGTCGAAAAAAAAGTTATACATAAATTTTCAAAAATATTTTCTCAGATTTCATGATTTCATTATTGACAATAAGAACTGGAATTGTCCATTTGACATAACATATAGACAAGTAACTTTTGAGTTATTATATGAAGATTAATGTTGGGTCTAAATTTTACCTATGTATATCTATATTTAACCATGAAAATAATTAAAATAGCAAAAAAAAATCAAAAAAGATCATACAATTTTAGTTAATGCACAGTAGAATCTCATATTCACTTTCTTACTACTTCCTAAATCATCCAGTTTGCTAAAAAAAAATATATACATTAAATAAAAAATAAATAAAAATTAGAAATTATTTTTAAAAAAAATTTTTTTTTTAGAAAGAATAAAAAAAAAAAATAGGGTAAAAGTTTTATTTTTGTTAATATCTTAAGTGATTCTATTATCTAGATATATGTACATTAAAAACATATACTGTATACAATTCTATATTTTATTTATTTTTGTTGATATTTAAATATATATAAGTAATTTTTAAATATATATATATATATATTAGAAACCTATACTGTATGGTATTCCATTTTATTAATTATTTTTTAAGATATCATAATAATAACACTATAGATATTTAAAATGTATCTTATAATTATATAAATATGTACAAAATTCTTCATATCCTAGAACTAAATGGTATGGATATATGTGGTCTTATTATATTGAATTTTTAAATATCATATATGGCAGTTGCATTTAAATTGTGGGTAGTTCTATGTTTATATGAGCATATATATATATAATTTTTTAATATATAGGGTATATGAGCACAAATTTTCACACGAACCCACGGCTCACCACTTTACCTTATCTCACTTGAACACATATATGTTGAAAAGATAAAAAATTACCAATATATATATATATTTCATGCTAAACCAGCAATCATCAGTTGGTCCAGATTATCATCTCTACACATATATACAATAAGTGCTCAGATATATATTAAGATAGTCAATCTTCATACTTTAATGGACAGACTTCAATCCACTCCACACTCCAACTTTTCAACTGTTCATCCAATTGAAAATCTGATGATGGAATGCTCGAAGGCCACCCTGAGGCCAAGATTCTTGTCACACCCATGTTGACCTAAAGTTAATCTGACCCCTAATGTACAGGACATACCTTCTAAACATATCTATATTTTATGCATATGCGTGTGTGCTTAAAATGTATTTTATTAATATTTCTGAATTAAAGGTATTCACAAATAGACATAAAAAATAAATAGCATGAATATATATAGTCATATAAGCAGAATTTTTAACATTACGTTTCTATCCTATTCACAAACACACACCCCATACAGAAGAATCTGAAGAAAAAAACTATCAAAACATGGCTAATTAGACGAATCAGAAATTATAGTTATATTAATCGTCATTAGGGAAATCTCTTCATTGAAATGCAGCTAGAATTGGAGAATGAAGATGACAGATCTTCATTGGTTTATTTAATTTACTGCCACCAGTGATTATTTTATTGGAAAAATATAAATCAATCACATCAGATATAATTAATACCTTGTCAAGTCTTCTAGGCATATTTTATTTGATTAGTTCTAAAGTGATACTAATTATTAATGACAATATGCCATTGCTTTGCAACCCTGACTACATCCTTTCAAATGTAACTGACATGTAGGTATTTTTCACATCCTTAAAAAATGTTCTAATAATAATAAAAAATATTATCAATAAAAAAAAATTGGAATAATCTTTTATTAAGAAGCAAATATAATTAATATATGTCCCTATGGAATTTTCAGTTTTAGGAATATCCAGTAATAAAGGCTGAAGAGAAAATGGTCTTGGAAACTCATCAATCTATTTATTTATAGGTGTGAATGCTCTGTGTTGTTTAAGACAGAAGTAGACAGAGGAGTTTAGAGGTAAAGTTCTTGTGACAGTTTTTAATTTAATAAGTACACATACACTTCTACTTGACGAGCTCAAATAAAAAAAATATATTGTATTTTAATAACACAGCTGGTTCTGCTATTTCATTGCGCTTATTTCTCATTTGTCTTAACATTCTGTATTTCTAAAACTTTGTATATAGTGTTAATCATTTTTAATATGACTCTAATGAAGATGAGATTTAAAAAAAGATTAAAAATTTTAAATGGAGTTACGGAATTAAAAAAGATCACACGAAATAAATTCTCAAAAAAATAAACAGTAAAGGTTTATGATAACAAAGCAACAAAAAGAGAGAAAACAAATCCATAATAAGATATTTTCTTACTAAGTAAATATATATTTAAATCACAACTGTAAATTATTATTTATAAACTATTCAAATATTTGAAAGAAAATGATTTCATTTTTAAAATGTGAATTAAAATGAGTATTATCAAATACCCTAGAGAGAGGCTTTTCCTGGGCAGTAATCATTAAAAAAAAAAAATCTGCTGCATTAAGATTTTAAAAAATAATAATAAACACTGAATATTTTTCTTTACTTTTGCAATGTTTAAATGGTTAATGTTTGCCTTATTTAATTAAAAACAAAGGCCGCTTTGCTAATAGCAAAATATAAAATAAATTATGGAAAATAATGTTAATTATAAGCTAATATATATATAAATACATAAAGCATATATGAATATTTAAAATTTTCTGCATAAAAATTACTGATAATCTAAGTTATAATTTAATACTTTTGCCATGTATGCTAAATAATTAATATACTATATGTTGAGCAAAAACTATATGTAGGGCAAAAACGTCTTAAACATCCTGCAAAGAGGAACAATGAAAGAAAAAGGTAGATTTGCTAAATATATATATATATAAAATACATACATTAATAAAATATTATCAAGATAAAAATGTATCTTCATATTCTAAATATTAAGAAATAACAGAAGTGGAATGGAAAGTAAAAAATAATAATTTGATGTAAAAATTATATAATAAAATATTTTTATTTAGGTGTCATGTTTGACAAATGCAGTTTCTTGAAGGGAAAAAAAAGTTATAATTATAAAATTTGATGATTAAAAAATAAATTGTTAATTAATAACAAGGCAAAGAACTTAAATCTTCATGAAGCGTTGTTAGCCGTGAGGTCAGCGCAGCCGCTTTACAAGCAAGTAGTTGGTTGCAGACGGTTCTGGGTTCGTCTCCCGGCATATGACATATGGAAAAAAAAATTACTGTTCCAGAAGAAACCTTAAAAATCAAAGCTTAAGAGGATTTTATTATTATGTATGTAATTTTTGATCATTAAATACATGGATATTCATGCAAATTGCATTAATCATCATCACGCTCAAAGATATACCTCCATTCATTTTACTTAGTAAATTATTAATAAAGTTTTAATGCAAATAGATTTTCATTTTGAAATTCATTTTTAAAATATTAATATTGTATATTTAAAAAATGTACATGACTTTATTGCTTGCGAGTTCATAAAAAATTTGAATGCCAGACTTGCGAATGCCAGAACCGATCCTCGAACCTTCTGATCCTAAGTTGGATGCTCTATCAACTATATCTGTATAATGTGAAAAAATAGCTCAGTAATAACACATTTTGTAGTTACAATCCCACATTTAGGAGAGTTTATTAATATAAGTTCCCAAGATATTATTTTTAAATATATCTGTATCATTAATATTATTATTGTAAAATGTCTGAATTAAAATTTAAAAAAATTTAAGATTTTATAAACAAATGGCCAATTCTTAATAAATTACTATTTCAGTATTTATAAATTTATTTAAACGCACATTGATTATGTAAATAATATTCATTAAGGCTGTAGCCTCAAGCACTGCATATAAAATGCGATAGTAGGAACTTCTACAGGTCTTAAAACCACAAGCTTATTCATTGGAAGAAAAGAGAGGAACCCTTCTTTACTTTAGAACCAAATAAAGTGTGCTTTAAATAAGCTTATAGTAATTTAATTATATCATTTAAATAAGCAGTTTAAAAGTTAAGTATTAACCTGATTTGCTTCAGTCATGGCAATCTCACACTGCTGTTTTGAATGTTACAATAATACAGCAATCACTATATCACCTCTATATTGTTTTAAACCTATCTAGAATTTTACATTACTATACATAATTTTATTTTACCACAGTTACAATTTTAATTTGAAGATGTCAGCATTATATAAACCTTTTAGGCACTGACAATAGCAATTTACTGCTGAGTGTAATAAAATATTGTCAAATTTCAAACTTTAGCCTATTTTTAATTCTCATTCTTGTATTTCATCAAGATATTTTAAATAACATAATTTAAGTAATGCCATATTATGGCTGAGTTTTTTGTATCCAAAGTTACAAGTTCTGTGCTGATAGGATAATCACTTAACAAATGAAGATTTAAACCTGGGTTCTTTGTGGTGCTATGATGGTTTTTGGTAAATGATGTCTCTTAGATTTTATTCTCATTATATATTAGATTGAAATGCATTTTAGTGGAGATATATCTATATGAATGGACTATGATAATCATGAAATATTACTGTTACTTGGCGAACATTACTAGCAATAGATCTAAAAACTAGTAAGGCACTTCAGTATACTCATCACCAATCTTTGATTCGGATTCAACATCAAATCCAGTTACAATATAAAAATAATAGATCCAATATTAAAATCCCTAATTGCTTAATAACAAGCACCCCAGTAAATATACACATTATATAATTCAAGGATTGAATTCTAATCTTCTAAATCCAGCTATTCAAAGTAATTACTAAACAATTTTTTAAGTACAATATTAGTTACAAATTCATTTTGATAATTATTTCTGAAACCTGTAGATAAAGTAAATAATAGGATGGATTTATTAATAATCTAATTTTTTTATGATGAGTTTCTTTATTAAGTGAATAATCCATTAAAAAATCCATAATAATAATCAAAAAAGAAATTAAAAATAAATAATAAAAATTTAAACATATTGTATTATAGTTTAATAATTGTTGTTGTTATATTATCATAAAATTATCAAGCTATTACTCTTTTAACTGTTTTAAATATAATTCTAGATATAGACCAAAATAAATTCTAAATGTATATTTAAGTTTAATTACAATAATCATATTTAGTGACTGACCATCAGCTAGAGGTTATCTAATATTATCAGTTTGATACATCACCTATGAAGATAGAAATGGAGCCATAGATATATAGCCTATGTTAACATACACTCACTGCACTGGGATTAGATGTTTTAATTATAGACATCATGACTTAATTCTATGTAATGTGAATGTTTAATTAGATAGATTTTTAGGTATGCAATAACTATTAGGATAGATTAATGTGTTGATTTAACTATTCCAAAGTGATTATGAATTTGATAGTGTTCAACAGAGTGAGCATATAATCCCAAATTAATGAATTCTCATAAAATATAAATATTTTTTATGACTAATTCTTTGGTATTGTAGGTCCTTTCCATATGACAGCATCCATCAATAAAAAACTATAATCATAATTTATTACTATTATCAATTTAAATAATTTATAAAACCTATCCACATCTCCATTTTCATGCATATATTATGTGCCATTATCTGCGATATATATTTTAGGAGGCAATTAAATTTCCAAAAATCATCTATGGAATGCAGATGAAAATAGAACCAATTTCATCTAAGGCCTGAGTTATTCGTTAAGCAAATGTGAAGAATGGTGCATTTACAAAAATCCACATAGATCCGTGGAGATTAAATAATCAGGCCATAGATAAAATTACTCTTACTTTGAACTGCTTTGCAATTGATTGATAATGTAATTGAGATGTTCAATTCAATGCAATAAAAATGGCTCTTGGATATTTCATTGTTTCCAGAATGTTACATATTAATTGATACCATCTAATTAATATAAAATATTATTATATAAGTGATATCCTTCTGTCTTCATAAGTCAAAATTCTCTCATTAAATATTACACATTCCAAAAATTAGCCTAAAGTTTTCTCTGTGCAATTATAAAATTTATTTTCATAAATTGCAATGTTAGCAGCAACTACATTTTCAAATAAAGCTAATGAATTTAGCTCATATATATTTATTAGCAATACAAAAACCCTTTTATCCTCAATAAAAATACTTTCTCATATGAAAAAGTTAAGTTTCAGCAATCATCTAGAAGTTATAATTTGATGCAATCACAAATTCAAGTGAATACTGACAATATTGTTTTAATATTCCTAAAGTCATATATAAAAGCATATCCCTGGAATTAATATATCATTATATATTTATTATTTACTATTTTTAAACTGTTTCTAAAAGATTATTAAAAAAGGAATGATAAACTCAATATGATTTTAGGATACAATACAAATATTATTACATTATATCTCCCAGGGTCTACAATTCTATAATGTATTCCACTATTCCTATTTTATAATTATGTTTTTGCCATTCAACATTCAATATTTTAAATGCATTTTTTTAAATGTGCGCTATGACTTGGACCCAGATGAATGTGTGAATTAAATTTTTTAAATATTTTTAGGTTGATTATTTTATTATAAACTTACTAATTAATGTATTGGCCTGAAAGTTGATGTATGTTTTCATAATTTTGATACTTTGTGCATCAAATATAATTTTACAATAAAATATTGACTTTAGAAAGAATTAAGCTAAAATGGCATCATGTAATAAATTAAATATAAATTTCAAATACTTATATAGTTAAACTATTCATGAATCTGCATAAAGTCTAAACAACAAATTTAGAATAAAGATAATAGCAATTTTGTTATTAAATTGAATAATCATTTAAAAATACAAAGAATTCATCATCATTATTTTCAATCATTATTAATACACTGCATAATACAAGTCTCCCCAAGTTTAATCCAGTTTATACACTGATGATGATAATCATGATAGACTTGGGCATCCAAATTTAAGGAAAGATAATATATACATAAGTTTTACCAATTCATATTGTCAGTACATATACTTTTAATTGATATATTAAATTTCTCAATATAGTTTCTTTGGATTTAGCTTATGGGTAATGTGATGATAATTAGGGATTTATATATTAAAGAGTGCCAGCCATAATAAACATTACGGCATCTCTACCATCATGCAACAAATCAATCCCCATTTTGGATCTGTTGTCATCCATAATGCTAGCTTTTATCACATTAATATGCAATTGTATAAATAATTTTAGAAATCACATACACACTACATTACATTACTTATATTACAGTAAATTTAAATTTATTTTGGAATGTGATGTAGAACAAGAAAGAAAGACATACACTTGATATTAAATTTCAATAAAAACTAATAAAGGAATAAAAATATATATAATACAAACGCAGTTTAAATCTCAATTACCCAACAAATAAATAAGCATCTTTATTAGACAATGGAAAAATTTTACTGAAAGATTTCTTTTTTTTTTAATTTTTAATAACTTTAATTCTGTTTATTTATCCATTATCTGTTGACATGTTAAATATATAAAATGACAAACTCAAAAGCAAAATGGATGTACAAACAAACAAACAAAAAATATTACTACAATGCGTGATTGTGAGAATTTAAAATGTACATTGAAAATTAATTCATTTAAAGATGTGATAAAAAAAAAAATCTTTTTATATTAAGCTCAATATCAATACTTAAAAATGTAGGTACTTTTAGTTCTCTATCTGTTCATGTTTTATATGTGCACATATGGTCAACCATTCCTTCAGCAAATAAGTCACAATCTGGTACTCAATAAGTTTTCCTTATATGGGGTCACAATTTCGCTCCTGTAGTTTACACTCTCCCACAGATATAGCTATAAGTGTCTTTCCAGTTTCCTGGATTTATACTTTTTGTAATTTAACTTTCATTCACATATAAATAGTAAAGCATTAGTTTGTAAATTTGGTTATCATGGATATGGGGATATTTATCTTAACAATCATCTTTCATTTCCCTTTTCCTTCAGCAAGTTAGGTTATTTTACACTTTTCTTATTTTAGGTAGATTTATAATGTTTTTACATGGCAGACTCACATTTTTTGATCAGCATAGTAGCAATTGCTACTGAAAAAGGATAAATCTACTCTTCCTGTCATAAAATTACTTTAGCAAAATGAATATTTTCTATTTCTTATATTTGAAAACTAGCTTCTTACTAAAGATTATGGTCAGTGATTGAATAGTAACTTGCTGTGTAAATAATTTTGTTCTTTCCCCTATGTATTTCATTTTCAATTTCTTCTTATTACTTCCAACATAACATGCCTCCATACTGCAGTGAAGAGTCTAAATTCCAAATCTTAGATCAATAAATAAAAACTGGCAAAACACATCTAATAAAAATCCTTCTTTTCAAATACATGACCATATTTACTTTTAACATTAAATTACTTCTACCAAAAGCACTTCACCCAACTTTAATCCTATATGTGCTTGAGTGTATCAGTGTTATTAGATAGAGTGGAGAGTGGTGGGTCGTGTGAAAGTCTGTGCTTATATACCCTATATATTACATATATCATCATCATCATCATCATCATCATCAATCATTATCAATCCACTGCAGGATGAAGGTCTCTCCAAGTTTAATCCATCTTCTCCGATCTTTAGCTTCTCTTCTCCACAACACCCCTGCACATTTTCTTATTTCATCCATCCATCTCACATGTGGTCTCTTTCTGGGTCTTATACAATCTCTTGCAATCCAGTTTAAAATTTCAATTGTCCATCTATTATCATCTCTTCTAGCAATATGTCCAGCCCAACTCCATTTCAATCTTTTTAATTTTTTCAATAAGGTCAATAACACCTGTTTGTTGTCTTACCCATACATTGCATTTTCGATCTCTTCTTGTTACTCCCAACATACATCTCTCCATACTCCTATGAGTGGTCTGAAGTCTCTGTATTGCTCTTCTGTTAAGTGTCCAAGTCTCAGATCCATAAGTAAGAACTGGTAAAACACATTTGTTAAAAACCATCCTTTTCAAACACATAGGCATATTTCTTTTTAGTATCAAGTTATTTCTACCAAAAGCACTCCAACCAAGTTTAATTCTATGATTAATTTCCTCCATTAGGTTTCCATCTGTATTAATAATCTGACCAAGGTATTTGTAACTGTTAACTTCTTCTAATTCTTCATAATCAATCTTTATTTTCATATTTTGAGCAAATCGATTAAACATTACTTTAGTCTTTTTAACATTTATCTTTAGTCCTACTTTTCTACTTTCATCTGCTAACTCCTGCAACATTTCCTGCAGCTCTGAAGCATTATTTGCAAAAACAACTACATCATCTGCGAAATCTAAATGACTTAAATACTCTCCATTTACTTTCACTCCTTTAGTTTCCCATTTTAATCCACAAAATACTTCTTGCAGCACTGCTGTAAAGAGTTTTGGAGATATGGAGTCACCTTGTCTTACACCTTTCTCAATGTTGATTTTTCCAGTATCATTACATAATCTAATTGTTGCTGTTGTATTTTTATAAATATTCTTTAAAATATGACAATATCCTGGATCTATACCTTGATGATCCAAGGCTTTAATCACTGAAGAAATGTGTATAGAATAGAATGCCTTTTCATAATCTACAAATCCAAAACATAATGACAACTCATATTCGTTTGTCCTTTCTATGACTTCTCTCAATACCTGGATATGATCTATTGTACTAAAACCACTTTTAAATCCAGCTTGTTCTCTTGGTTGGTGGAAATCCAAAGTTCTCTGTAGACGAGTTGTAATTATCTTGGTAAAAATTTTATATAAAACTGATAAAAGGCTGATATGTCTGTAATTTCTAATATCTTCTTTATCACCTTTTTTAAATATTAATATTATTACTGCATTCTTCCAATCTTCCGGTACATCTTTATCATTTAGACATTTGGTATATAACTTTGCTAAAATTGTTTCTATTTCTTCACCTGCTTCTTTTAATATATCAATTATAATTCCATCATTTCCTGGAGCCTTTCCTTTCTTCATACACTTAATTGCATGTCTCACTTCTTCATTTAAAATTCTGGGCAATTCGGAAGATGTAATAGATATAGGAGGTACTTGTTCTTTATTACTATATAATTCTTGATAAAAATCTTCTACCAATTTCATGATGTCATCTCTCTTTTTAGTAATAATTCCATCCTTTTTTCTTATTGCAGATATAAATTTCCTACCAATACCAAAATGTTGTTTAACATTTTTGAGACTTTTATTTTCTTCTACAGATTTCCTTGCTATTTCACAGTTATACTTTCTTATATCATTTTCAACTCTTTTCCGTACCATTTTATAAAATTCGAGATATTCAATTCTTTTTAATACATCATTTTTGTATATCTTCATATTCCTTCTTTTCTTCATAAATTCTCTAGTCTCAGTAGAAATTTTATTAGTCACTTGCTGCTTTTTTCTACCAGCTATGTTTGCTGCAATTTGTAAAAGTGTATCAGTTTTTTCATATTAATTTCATTCAAATCTGTATCATGTTCAAAATCTCCTAACACTTGAAACCTATTTGTAAGTTCTAATTTAAATTCATTAGAATGTTTCTGAAGATTATGAATATCAACTGTAAATATTGTTTTTCTTAATAATTTTTGTCTCTCTAGTTTTACATTAACACGTAACTTACACCTTACTAATCGATGATCACTTCCTGTGTTAAATTTATTAAGAACATTACAATCTTGAAATATGTATTTTCTGTTAGTCAAAATATAATCCAATTCTGCTGTACCTTCATTTGGATGCTTCCATGTCCATTTCCTTTTAACATTTTTCTCAAAAAATGAATTCATAATATAAAGTTTTTCTTTTTCTGCAAACTCCACAAGTCTATGTCCTCTCTCATTTCTATTACCATAACCAAAATTACCTACAGCAATTTCATCTTTCATTTGTCTACCAATTCTAGCATTAAAGTCTCCCATAACAATTTTAAAATGTTATTTACTCTGATCAAAAGCCTTTTGTACATCCATATAAAAATCTTCTACTACTTCATCACTATGAGAACTTGTTGGGGCATAAACCTGAATTATCTGCATTTGGTATCTGCTATTAAGTTGTATAACTAATTTTGCCACTCTGTTCGATACACCATCAATCTTCACAATATTGTTCTTCCACTTTTTATTTACAATGAATCCTACTCCACTTGTATTTCCAATATGTGTGCCTTTATAATAGAGTATATGTCCACTTTTTAAATCAATTGTTTCTTCTCCTTTTCTTCTAACTTCACAAAGTCCAATAATGTCCCATTTGATATAAGACAGTTCTTCTTCTAATTCTTGCAATCTTCCTTCACTTGAAAGTGATCTGCAGTTGTAAGTACCTAAATAAAAAGTCGTCATCAAATGGCAGCCTGGGTCCGCAATCAGGGGATTCTTAGCACCCTCCGCCTTCGCCCACCAACCGCTGCCTTGGTTGGTGACTTTACAGCCTCCTGGGAATAAGGGCCATGCTTTATTTTTGTCTGTCATAATTGTATATATGTATTGGAAAAATATTTATCATTTACACAAACATTCATTCTGCCTTATCAGGCACTGAGAAGAAAGACCACGGTGTTTCTTGATCTTAAACTCAGAGGTAAAAAGTCAATAAACTCACCACGCTGGCTAATGCGTGTTGGTGAGCAGCCCATCCATGTTCGTATACTATATGAATAATCACATAGTAATAACAGCTGCAATGACAAGAACGTATGGAGTGGACATTAGGAATTTGCCCTGCTCGGTTCCTTTAAGGCCTCCAAGAGGAATCAAAGGGTCTCCTTTCAGTTAATAGCAAACTCCTTTCTGCAGCCATATATATATATATATATATATATATATATATATATATATATATATATATAGACACAGGTATATAATAAGCCTGTGTTTCAGTTATTTCATTCATTATATTTCCATCTATATTAATAATATGACTAAGATAAATGTACTTGTTAACTATTTCTAATTCATGATTATCAAGTCTTATTTTCCTTCTGAGAAAATTCATTAAACATTTAACAACTCGCAATATTTTCTTAAACTCTGAATCATTACTTTCAAAAGCAACAACATCATCTGCAAAATCTAGATGACTTAAATAATCTCCCTTTACTTTTACTTCTTTAACTTCCCACCTGAACACACTAAATACTTCTTATAAAACTACTGTAAAAAAATTTAAAATATAGAATCACCCTATCATAAGACCTTCTCAATCTTAATATTCTTAAAATTAAAATGTAAGCTCTTTACCAAGATAATTACAACTCATCTTCAGCAAACTTTCTATTCTAAAACACCAAAAGACAAAACTGAATTTAAATTGTTTTAGTATAATGAGTCACAACCAAGTATTGAGAAATGTTGGATTTACAGATTATGAAATGAAATTTGATTCCATAAGCATTTCTATGGTGATTAAAGCATTGGATTATCAAGATTTAGACCTGGGATATTATCATATTTTGAAGAATATTTATTAAACTAGAATAAGAAAAAAAAACATTAAAAAAATTGAAAGTGACATCTATCAGACATTAATTCAATGAGTCATGGCTGTATACATGATATAAATAATAGTATGACATTGCAAATTAACAACAAAATTAAATAATTTTTTAAAAAAATAATAATTTCGTGAAAATAACTTGATAAACATCATTATATACAATTACCTAAATCAGAAAATTTGTATACATATAGTGTAACCATGTAAAAATGACTAGTGAATCTTCTACTAAAATATTTACCATAATTCATTATTGAAAGTTAATAAATTATAAATATTCTTATATATTAATTAAATCAATAATTTGAACTAAAAATAACTACTTTTCTCCTGGTTCTTTCTTCTCTTAAATTATTTATATTCAAGATAATCAATGGCCATATGGTACTAGTAAAATTTTTACACTTGTAACCTTAAAAATTTATTATAAATAACTCATTCATTAAAAAAAAACGTTAACCTTCACAATGAACACAGAAAACTTCCCTTGTTTTTTTTTTACTTTTTAAAGTTATTCATAGAAACTTTAGTTTAAGATCAATTTATTTATTAATTATATATATGTCAATGTCTGTTCTATACGTGTGTGTATATATATAAATTCATAGGCAATATAATATTTTAGGATCAAAATTTATAATGGATTTTAAATATTAAATATTACAATAATTTTAGTTAAGGATTAGAAAAGAAAACACAGATAATAATAAAAGGTTTTTAAAAGTGTGGTTATCATTACAAAGAATAATTTGAGGGAATAAATCTGCAATCCAGCATAATATACATTCACACAGATTGGTATTATAGTTTCGCTGATAAAAGAATAAATCTCACAAGTTATAGAGCAGAGTTTAAAAAATTGATTAATTGGTTATAAGAATAATGACCAAAATATTAAAAGTAAAAATTCCAATACCTAAACAAGTTTTTACTAAAAGTAGAACATTATTTTGCAGTGCTTTAAAATTAGATATAAAAAACAGTATTATTAAAAATGTTGTATAGTTCATATTTAGAAAAAACTTGATCAATTAAAAAAAAATTAAGCAGCTCATAGAGGTCATTCCTACTGATAAACCACCACCAAAAAAATTATCATATTTTGAACAATTAATATATCATTGTAAAACAGAATCAAAAATCCCAGAGCAATTTATCAATAAGTAGAAATACTGGGAAATTTATGAACTAATAAATGAAGATAATAACACAATTGCTTTGGAACCGATACTGGGAATTAATAATAAACAACTGGTTAAAAGGTATAAACGATGGGCCTTAGAACCAAAGTTTTTCAATTTTCTGATAAAACTTAACTTATCTGCATTACTTACCACATATTTTCTTTGCCATAAAAGATTGTATACATCAATTGATTCTTTTGTGGGTTATGACATCAAGCTGAGGAAACCCTATCACATCTGATATATCACTGTGCGGGACTTAGGCGGATAAGAAATCTGATAACTAGCAATTACAGGAAGTCTAATGTAACAATGAATCAATTAATTTCTGCATTTAGAGAGGATTAACACCAAGTGTCAGGGCAGCAACCTTTGTGCTATATGCATACTGGTGAACTAGATGCACCTTCTTAATTGGTAACAATTCCAGGAGGCGTCCAGCTACTTTTTCAAATAAACTTGCCATGATACAGAAAAGAGATAAGACACTGGCCAGACCTGACATTTATGCAGTAACCTGGTCATTACTTAAGATTAGATCAATGTTATAGTGATAAAACTCTTAGGAACCGGTATAGTGGGTTTTTTTTTTTTAGGTCAACACCAGTTTGAACATTGTAAGTTGGGAAAATTAAACATTATAGATGGATGTTGCTTTGTTATATGTACGATATTCATTTTTGTTGATGGCTTACTCAATTTATCTACTAGAGAATGATGCTTTACAAAAACAAACAGCATCCAGACCCACCCTACCTTAATTGAATGAGGAAATAATTATTTTGTAGAACTCTATCATTTGAAACAATTGAGATTGAATCCAACACTGGAATCATTTCATTCAAGTGACATCCCATTCTAATCCATTAATGGACAATTGAATTAAGTGGAGAACTATACTTGTAGTAATAATTGTAACATTTGTTTCTTGATGTGCTCATTTTTTTTTGTTCTTTTTACTGATGTAACCACTTTTCTTAAGTACAAATAAAGTTTGCTTTGAAACATCATCATCATCATAATGATGATTATGATGATGATGATGATGATGGTGATAATGTTATGGATGAAAACTTTTAAAGGTTATTTATCTAGATTTTTAATTTATTTTAGTGAAGTACAGAAAAAAATTTGCTTTTAATGATTTTGAGCCAAACTATTATTTGAAAGACATATCAATCCCATATTCTTCTGCTTTTTGAATATATTTTTAATTAACTATCACAGTATCTGATATATTTTATTCAAGTCCCCTTACAAACATCATGTATCATGGGATAAGTTTTGATTAGAATATGTATTGTAAGAGAACAGTACTTTGCAATATACACATATATTTATATATAAGATGCACATTCAAATAAAGATTACAGTATAAACAAAATTTTAAAAAATTAATGTAGCTATTAATAACAAAGTGAGAGAGAAAAGTTATATATATACTTATTGTGTGTATAGTCACTAATTTACATTCACTTAAAAAATAAAAATAATAAAAAACTTATTACATTGTATGTTTTTATTTAATAAAATTATCAGTGACTTGACATACTTTGATCTTAAGAAATTGGTTTATTAGAATAAGTTTTAACACAATTAAACACATTTTGGATATTTTTTTACTAATTATCCCCCCCCCCTTATGAAAACATAATAGTACTCTTGTTATCAACAGACTACAGTTCTCAAGTTGTTTTGATATCTTTAAGTCCAAATCAACTTTGGAATCTATAAAGCCAATCCTATTTGCTGTTGCCTATTTCAGATTCTTAGATAATTTTTTTAAACTTTATGTTTTCTGACACAAAACAATAATTTTTTCATAACTTTCATTTTATTGGTTAAGAAAGTGTTTTAGAAATTTTCTTAAATTTTGTAAAATGTCTAGATTTATTTTATTACATAAAATTCTATATCATATCAAATTTTAGAAGGATAAGAAAAGTGAAGAATAAAATGTATATGCTTTCAACAAACTGAATCAATATTATTAATAAATGTGATTGCATATGAATTCCAAGACATAAAAATAAAAAATAAAATAGCTACAGTTGCATCATAAAAGTTATTCAATTTACAAATTTTTATTTTTTTATCTATATTTTTTGTTTATTTATATTGATTTTTTTTTGGATAATATGTAACTGTATTAGTATATAGTGTATTGATACAATCATATTGTCGCTTCAAAGTACTTGTTTATTTACAAAGCAAAACTCTCCATACAGTATTGACACCCTGTGCTAACCAGAGTAATCAATGAATTCCAGAAGGCTTGTGCATAAAATCCCTATCTAATGCCTACTCATCCAACATCCCCAGACTAGTTTCTGGCTTGTGGCCATCATCAGTGAGGAGCTTTGGATCTGAGAGCACTGCATCTAGATCTTAGGATCTAATGCAACCCTCTAGCAACCACCTTTTATCTCTACTTAACTACAAAACTATGAGAATAAAATTGAAAACACAAAAATATTTTCAATCTAAGATCAATAGCTTATATAGTCATATGGGTCTAAACTGGAGGGTTGCATTAAATCCTAAGATCTAGGTGCAGTGCTCTCAGATCCAAAGCTCCTCACTGACGATGGCCACAAGCCAGAAACTAGTCTGGGGATGTTGGATGAGTAGGCATTAGATAGGGATTTTATGCACAAGCCTTCTGGCATTCATTGATTACTCTGGTTGGCACAGGGTGGCAATACTGTATGGTGAGTTTTGCTTTGTTTATAAACAATTATGTGCTAGTATAAGATAGTGATCATGTGATACTTGTTTATTTACTATAATTTATTGTAGTATAGTTCTTAATTCTTAATGTTACTGTTTTTTCGAAATATTATTAACTAATTTTTATTTTTAAAAATGATAAATAAAATTAATTATATTTTTATACATTTTTTAGTGTGTATAAAATTAATTAAAGTCAATTTTGTGAAATATACTGTATATATATAACTCGATTATTCAATTTTTTTGTAATAAAATATCTTATTAAAGATTTTAGTAGATAGAACAATTAATTTTTTGTTATAAATTGACCTTGGAAAAAGCAATCATTTAATTAAAAAATTAATATAATATGATTAACCAAGAGTAGTTTTCAACTCCTGTGTGATTTATGATAAATTTGAGTAATTAGTGATTGATCAGATAGCTTAGTGCACTTAAATCAATCCCAGATTGGTTTCTGGCTTTTGCCTTTGTCAATGAGGCTTAGAATTCAAAGTTGAAAATAATACAATAATGCATCTAATATTTAAATTCAGAGCACTCTATGCTTTTGAATTCAAATCAACTTGCTTGAACAGTTATATAAATCAAATTCCAGACCAGCAATTACTGTTCTTTGTTTATAATAGGCAGCTTTCAATAATGTTACTATTACCAATAAACCATCATGTGATCCCAGCTTGTAAAATGCTTTTCAGTTCAAGTTGTTTTTCCCTCATTATGGTTATAGCACAAAGCGTAAGGTTGAATAATCAATAGTTATCAGATAGTATTTCTTATTAAATCTCTAATAGTGAAGTCCAATATCTCCAGACTAGTTTCTAACTTATGACTTTCATCAATGAAAAGCTTTAAATCTGAAAGCAGTGCACTTGGACCTTTTGAATTTGATGCACCTTCCTAAAACCTTTTGCTTTTTTTGTTTTACTATCACGTTACAACTCAAATTGAAAAATATATTAGCATTGCCAATCTAACCAATTTACTTGTACAGTTATATACATCCAAAACCACTGTTTTTGTATGTCTTGAAAATATTGTATGGTTTAATATGCTATAGTCAATTTTATAAAAAGGCAAAAAAAAAGATAGATGGCGCTATTTATGAATGTAAATGCTTGAAAACAGAAAGGGTACATATAATGAAGTTATGGAAGAATAAATATGAAAAAAGTGATTATACAGAAAGTGAATTATTGGTTTTTATGCTGAGTTTGGGAAAAGATAAAGGGGATTTAGATATAAAGGTTATAGAGTTGACAAAGAATATGTTGTGGAAATGGGATGGAGCAGAATTTGTGGAAATGGGATGGAGCAGAATATGGGAAAATTTAGAGTGGGGAATGGAAAATAAAGTGGCTAACAAGTTTATCTGGGCATAATTGCTGAGATATTCTTGACTTTGTTTAAGGAGAAGCCACAATACATCACATCACATCAATAATTGAAAATTAGTTAAAGCAGATTGAAAAGAGCAAAAATTAATATTTCCCGAAAACAGATTTTTGTGTATGTATATTATTGCTGTTATATAAAGATATATTATATTATATCATTGATTTATTTAAATATATGTAAAAGCAACATAATAGATTAAACTTCTTTCCATTTTTGATAAGTATCTATACATAATGGTGTACTTAAGTTTTTTCAATTACTATAGATACTTCTATTACATGACTAAAATTGGTATAAAACCAATAAAATATCACATAACTCCTATTCAGTAATACTTTATTTTTCTCTTGTCATACTAGTGATATATATATATATATTGTAACGGGCACATACGTACGTTACATTATTTTTTATTAGTAAACATAAAAAAAAAAGTTCGCCAATAAAAATTTCTTTTTTTAAGAATTAAAAATTGAAAATTAAAAAAATCATCTTAAACTTGTATATATATAAAATCGCACAGATAAATAATTATTAAAATAAAACTTTATTAAAAAAAGAGTAGTTTAAAACTAAATTTTCAGAAAAGATTTAGAGATAAAAATATATGTTTAAGTTTGAAAACAAATTAATTAATCTTTTGTAAAATGGAAATGATTATTTTAATTAGTAAACTAGCCTTTGGGCATTTAAATGTATAAGCATCGGTCAGATAGGAAAACAATAGAAACTTTTAGCAAATGAAAGAAATCCATCGGGAAATCGGACCTCAATGAAAAGGTTTTCACCATCATGACGTAATGTTGAGTTAATCCACAAAATTATTATAAAAGGAAAGGTGTGAAAATAAAAGAAAAAGTTATTACGATGTGACTATATGTGTTAGTGTGGAGTTGAAGGAGAAGGGATTGAAAAGATGCACTCTTCAATCCCTTCAGTTTTGTTAAAAAAAAAAAAAGAAATGACATCGTTTTTTTTCTACATTAAGGACCAACTAAACTAAAAGACCTCCAGATAAATAAATAAAAAACAATGGCTAACTCAACCAATCTTTTTAGGATGGCATGGGAATTCATGTTCAAATGGCAAGCAACAGATAAAGATGAACTGTTTTAAACCATAAGAACTTTGTAATTAATGAACATTAAATTAAAAGCTTTCCGTATTTAAAATAATTAAGAAATAGAATCCTATCTGACCAACGCTATTTATTAATTAGATATAATTTTATTTAATGTATTTATTTTGTAAAATCATTTCCATTTATTTATTTATTTGTTCTTTAAGTTTTATTATGATTTCTGGTTTTCATTAAACTAGTTATATAAATATTAAACTTAAGTCAGGTGTGAATGGCTATATAGATTTGTAAAGTTATATTAGGGGAGGGTAATCTTAGGTTATTAGTTTCATAGTTGAATTAGGTCAATGGATTGGATATATTGGTGTAATTAGTAGATGTAGTACGAGATTCGCTATGGGCAGAATCGCTATTATATGCCGCACACTTCCGTTTTGCCTATGGAAGGGATTATAAGACGTAGAACACTGTTCCTTTCTATGGAGTTTTTTTATTGTTCTTCTTGTCTGATAGATGTAATATTCCTATCTGACGAGAAGCAGTTTCTTCTCTTAACCTAATTGTGCTGCCGTATTCGTATTACATTGAACACATCGATATATCAGATGGATTGAAGTTTGGTTTGACTGCAAACCTTTGGCCTAAGGTTAAACAAGGATTGAATATTTCTTTTCAAATGCAAATCTATGTAGTCTATTCATACTCGACACTCTAAATAAAGATGCATTAAATTTAAGTTGGGTATAGACGCTTGCATGGGTTCGTTACCGGTTGATTATGTTTTTGGTTTTCATATTCGATCAAAATATATATAGACATTCGGTAAATACTGATACCTTACGGTGAGTATCTAAAATGTATTTATTCGGATGTCTTTTAAGTTATTAGTGTTAATGCAAGCATCTTATGGTGAATGCTATTGGGTTACTTATAAATTTCCCTCTGCAATTGACGGTATCAATGATTTTGTATTTTGATCGTTTATGTTTATTTTGAAATGTTTTTGACCGCGGAATCTATGTGACCGATCTATACTCAACATTTTTAAACAAATCTGTGCGAACTAATAATAGTATAAAATTTAAAATGTAAATTAAAAATCTAAAATAGATGTAAAAATAATGTTAAATGTTAAAGTAAACATATTAAAATAATAATGTTAAATCTTATATATATATGTGTGTAAATAAATTTTTGTATATTAATTACTGGCAGTAGCTTATTTTATTTATTTTTTAATATTTAAATATAATTAGATAAGATATTATATTATTAAATCTCTGCTACTCCCTGAGCTAGTGACATGGGCTAACGACCGGATATCAAAATATATAAATAAAATTAAAAAAAAATTTTTTTTGACTTACATATCTGCTTACTTTATAAATCTTTCTAGGTTCAAATAACTAGATGGCGCCATGTAGTGCAGATCACGTTAAGTCCATTCTCCAGATCGTTATAATATATATATAAATGAAATATTATCCAGGTACATCCATGATAATTTATTGAAAATATATATGTTGTAACGGTAACTTACAATCATATGAAGTTCACTTGTTTATGTGCTATGTCATGCCATAAACTTAACAATATAATTGTAAGTTTATAAATAGTAAATATGTTATCTTTTTACGTTAAAATACCCATATGCACATGTATATAACTTAAATGTTATATTATAAAAGTTTAATAACAAAAGTATACTTATATTTCAATCATTTATATATATGTATAAAATATTTATGAAGTTAATTAATATCACTAATCAAGACACAAAACATAGAGTGTGAAGAAAATAAAATTAGAGCTCAATTATGCAATTATTAATTATGGTGCAGTCAACAACAATCGAATACAAAATCATGAAATGAAATAGTAATTTAACACAGGCTAATTACAGAGGTCGATTTTACTATAAAAGTTAAATCAACTAATTTCCAAATGAATTCTATTTTTTACAAATGAACTAGTAACTATGCGTAGTTATTTTGCTGTGTTTGAATACCAATCACATTAAAAAGATGGATTAGTAGTATGAATGAATTTTCCTTATTTATAAAATCTTCATTAGCAGAGAACTCTAATATCACTCAAGAAAAGAGTAAATAATTTAATCTTTAATATCATTAATAATAATTTCAAAACATTATCTTTAATATAATAATTAGAAAAATTCTTATCGATATCATTCTAAACTTGAATTTTAAGGAAGATAAATATCATCAAAAACATTTATATATCTAGACAAAATTATTTTAAGAAGATTTCAAGTTATAGAAAATCCATTGTTAGTAAAGAGAATTTGCCATAGAATCAAATGCTGTTATTCTGACCTAAAGCAGTGTAATTACTCATTCCTACTGAAATACCTAATATATATATATTTCATTTATACAATTCAATATCCAGCTTCAATTTATATGGAAATAATTTATGAAAGGGGATGTCAACCTCATGCAAGAGAAACATTTAGGAACAATGTAGTATATTGATTGCCTCAGTTATGATTGATGACCGGAAAATAAAAGTACTTTATTCTTAATGAACATTATTGCTCAAATTATGGAAATGAATAGGACAATTGTATAAACTTTCAACACATCATATCATTTTTGCGTATAAACATCTATAAATATCTAATTTTATTTCCTTTACTTCTAAAATCTACTTATGTTGGAATAGTCCATTTTGGAAAATCATTAGATGAAAAGGAAGTGGAAAGATCATTGGGTTAATTTTTTACTATTATTTAATAAAATTTATGTCTTCCTTACAAAGCGACATGGCCAGGGTAATAAGTAAACTTACTATGAAAGTAAGATTTTATTGTTCTTCATATTAAATTCATTCACTTATGACAAGACATAATTTTTGTTTATTACTAACTTAATTAATTTAGTAATATTTGTTTATTTATTATTCTGTATAAACCGATTAATATCCTTGGATTAAATGTCTTCTTTTTTTTAACAATAGGGATGATACATAGATGGGAGGTCTTATAGAAAGGGAATCTCCTCAAAAGGAATGGATAATACAAAAGTTTTTATTTATACTGTTTAATTTAAATTTAGTTAGTTAGTGTTATCATAATCTTTGGCATTATAAATTTTATTTATTGTTTTACAACCTATTAAATATTGTTTGTGTTATCTATACATATCTACTATAGGGATATGGGAAGCTATCATTTTAATATATCATCCTGACTTAACATCATGATAACTTGGTTGAAAGTAATTTTGAGAATCTATCGAACTTATATAAAAATATTATTATTGCTACAGGATATTGATGGATCCCTGTAGAGAGTTAAGTGCAAAATTCACCCTGAGTTTGAATACTGAGCATAACAGAATAATCAAGAGAGATGAAGATTGGATAAACTGGTCTAAGTTGTATCTGTGATAAATATTTACTATTAAATCATCTTATCTGAAATAGATTCAATCATGGATTAAACTTTTATCATTTCATTCATGGCATCCTATATGAAGACCATAAGTCCGACTATAGTTAGATGTGTTCACCCTCATTCCTTAAAGGAATGCAGACCAATGAAGTTGATGATACAATAAATGTTAATAGATATAAAAGCAGATATGCAAGGTATAAAACAGGTCAACAACAGATGTCCACAATGAATGAAAATTTGAAGATAGATATGAAAGAAGATATGTCTACAAAAATGAAAAATATGAATGCAGATATCTCTACAAAAATGGCAGTTGCAGTCATGAATTAAATGTTTATTGCATCATTCATGGCATCCTATATGAAGACCATAAGTTGGATTATAGTTAGATGCATTCACACTCATCCCCTTAAGGGAATGTGAATCATTACAATATATATATATATATATATTATAAATCAATGTTTCTTCTAGGTCATATTGGTCATTAACTGGTAACAAATATAAAATAATTGTAGAGGCACTGTAAACACTGATGTATAACAATATTGGACATATTCTAAGACAATACAACCTCAGCAACAAACTTGAGGTCAACATGAGCATGACAACAATATTGACATCAGCATGGAATTCTATTATCGGATTTTCAATGGTATGGATAGCTGAAGAGTTGGAGGTTGGAGTGAGTTGAAGCCTGTCCATTAAAGTGTAAGGATTTACTATCTTAATATTGAAACAGACAGATCGAAGAACCGATTAATTATTTGGTTGGTTATTGTGTTAATTAAAATTTGCATATCTATTTTAATACTTTTATTAATTATATCTTAATTAAATTTAATACTTTTAATCAAAATCAATATAATTCTTATCATATTAATTAGTCACATTTTATGTAAAGTAATTATAGGACTGTGAAGCAAAGTTACAAAGTAATAAGTAGATTTACACTAGCCAATATCTCCCAGATACTGTCTCAATGGCTAAGAATACTACCACTACCTTATCATCTTTACTACTACATCTATAGAACTTTATGACTTTGAATGAAATAAGATTATACTTAATAATACTAAATAATTCCACTTAACTTTAACAATATAATTAAACAATCTCAGGTTCTTTCTAAACTTATTTTAAAATAATAATAAATAATGTAAATAAGTGACCCATGATGTGAGTTTTTTATCAAACTTCTAAATACACCTAACTTTCTTAACATAATAATAATAATAATACCACTTTGAGTGCTTAATTTAATCTCATCCATTTGTCTAAGACATAATCAATCATTAAACAAATAACAATTATATGTATATCTTTTATTTCATATGGCATTCTCATTTCAAAATAGGTCAAAATCTTCATACTTTAACAATCGTAAAAATAAACAACACTGTATTCTCTATGATGTGCATTATAATCTTATCTTACACCATTACAATAGCTTTATGTTTCATGTCAATCAAATCTCTTATAAAATAATGTTAAGTAAATGATAGCATTAGTTCTACAGAATAAACACATAATTCAATTATGTGCAAATATTATGTTTATTTCAAATCATCTGATACAAATGTTATAAAACTGTGAATGAAAATAAATTGACACTAATTTTTTAAAACTTTCAATTAACAAATTTATTTACAATAACATCAAATAAATTATTTACACTATTTACTAGTTTAGAACTTATGACAAACTAATATAAACAAAAAAGTAACATAAATATCTAGAAGTTTGTTGTTACATTGTTATTACTAATCATTATTAAGATATTACTCATTTCTTTCAAATGCTATATTAGTATGATAACCTGAGTGTGTAACTTTCCAAAAACTTAGATTTTAAAAATAATGATAATACTTTAATTACTACAAATAATAATAAAGTCAAGACAATATCTATGTAGTATATTGTGTATGTACAATGTAACTCTGCTAATTAAATAGCTACATTAATTGGTAGTACCATTTAGTAATGTATTATCATGTATTCACTATTGTTATCAGTATCATTTCACATCGTTATATAAAATTAATAGTGTCTTAATGTAATATAAAATAAATGACTGTAATTATACTTTCTACTTAATGTAATTCAACTGTTATACATTTTACAAAAGAAGTATATCTATATCTCAATAACATTTAAAACACTATTATTTAAATCATTTTATCAATTTAAATTCTAAATATTACATTAGATAAATTTATTATCTTTCGTGTAAAATCATTATTTTACCTATGTTTACTAACTTTCTTAATAAATTTCATCTGTAAAACATATTCTAAACTCTAAAACATTTTGAAACAAATATTCACCTAAAATAAAATATTCATCCAATTATTTATACTATGAGTTTGTCTTCATACTTTAGTAAATCTTTTCAATCAAATATAGCTTCACCATGTTCTAACTTAACTTATTCAATAAACAAAATACACAAAAACATAGACTTTAAAACTTTTTCTAATTGCAAAAATAGGTGTACTATTTAGATAACCATAAACATTTAATACTTATAAGAAATGTTACACATCAAAATTATTTACTTAAAGAATCATATAATCATCTTCAAGTTTTAAGGTAATGTTGTATATATATATTTATAAATTAAAATATTATGCATATCTTAATAAAGTTCGCTAACAATATAATGTATGTGTTTACAAACATTTGTTTATCCTATTCATTCTACAACATAATTATCTAAGGATCTAAAGAAAAACATATTAAATTCATTAAAAATCATTATACAACATTTTTTTTTATACTATTAAATAATGGTTAATGTCCATTCTATTATCCAGTATTCTCTAATTTGTGCTTACAAATAAAAATCATTCAAGAGTTTCACCATAACATTCATTAGAATATTCAAAGTTATATTAATCATACAAAAATAAGTTTATAATGCTAATTATTAAGTATTATTTTAAGTTACTATTTACAATGTACTAACCTGCTTTTTAAAAGTTTAATAATATTTAAATTTTGTTAAATAAACAAATAAAGTCATTACATAGTCCATCATTTCTATTTTTGTCCTACCATAAAGCCTAACAAATATCCTCCGTATAAAGTCAATAACAAACACTATTTCCTGTTCGCTGTATCACGTGTTTCTTGAAAGTTTATAATAAAATGAGGAATGCTATTTTTTAAAAAGAAGAAATTCCACAAGAAACAAATAAAATTCAAAAATAGTTTATAAATTCTGATCCACCTTCATAGATTATTATTCTAAAAAGAGCATTTAAAACTATAATTTATAAAATTATCCTTCACTATTTTAAATCAACTTAGTTTGGCTTTGGCTTAGCTTAACTGACTTGGATATCCATGTATTATTTATGCATTTGTAAAATAATGATATTCCGGTAAGAATTAATTTTTCCATTCATAACTAAAGTTGATGAATTTTTAATAAAATAATTTTATTATATTACTTATTTTAAAATACTTATACTGAAGGATATATTTGCTCTTCAAATTGTTTCCATCTCTAATTTTTAAGCATAAAGACTTAATTCCAGGCAAGTATTTGCTTAAAATTACTGTATCTTATATCTTCCTAAGATATTTACTTATAATTTTGTCAAACATTTTTTTACAGTATTTATATTTTTAAAGGGATCTATTATAGCCAGACAATAGTAATTTAACTTTTGAAAAACTATTTTTATAGTCCAAATACTACTTCTTTCTCCATCTTGTAGTTTTGTTCTAATTTAGCTGGCCTATATATTTTTCCAGACAAAGTTTTCTGATAAATTTCTCCACTTGATGTTTCCAATAGATTATTTGTACGTAACTGAGTCTTTGTAATATAAATAATATAATAGAATTATTAAGATATCAATATATTCATTACTTTAAAATATTATAAATTATTCAATAATAATTTCAAGATTTGGTATCCGATTTTTAAGAGCGCCATAAATTTTGCTCAGCTATTTTTTTAAATAACATTAAATCTACTTAGAAGCTAATTGTATATAAACTTAATCAACAATTGAATCCAGCCTATATACTGCCAGAAACTCCCTTATCTGATTGGTAGGTTTAAAACAATCAAAATTTCTTATTTAGTTATTTATCAACTCATCATTAAAAATAAAATAATGACTTATTTAATATTAAATATACATTACATTTTTTAAAAATAATTTTATCATTATTATATTTTAAATCTACCAAATATTCTTTTGAAATATTCTTCTCACTTTGATTTAAATCTTAACTTTATAAGATTTCATTTAAAAATAAAACTAAATCTTTTTTAACACGTTATATTTTTAGGACAATATTTTTTAAAATCAAATTTAATATTTCACATTAATATCTTTATTTTTATCTCGATAAATCCTCAAACGCATTATTTATAAATTTATAACATGATTTTCATAAAATAATAATTAAAACTCCATTAGACAACTTCCACAAGTGTGTGTATAACATCTATTCTCTATAACACAAGACGCTTGTCCAAAAATAAATCCTAATAATTGCTTTTAAAATAAATATTTATTTTTAAAAATAAATAAGATATTATATCAGATTTTAAAATAACTATTTGATATAATTAAAATCAAATATTAATCCCAATTAAGTACTTATAATTTAAAAATATCTTTATTCACTTTTAATAGATATTTTGAATTAAATATAAATATTTTCATCTAATTTTAACTTCATGTCTTTTAAATATCTTAGTTTCAAAATATTTGTCATTAAATTTATTAATGCAGTATTACATCATAATCATCATCATTTAAATATCTTCCCAATACCAACACAATTCACATATCAAACACTCATAGATTGCTTTAATTAAACTTATGGTAACATTACCACAAGCAAAGTCAACATCACATCTTTAAAATACTTCTTAAATTTAAAATTTTCCACTAGATTAGCACAAAACTTAAATGGTGACCCATACAAAAGGGCACAATATATATATATCATCCTGACACAATATCATAATAACTTAATTGAAAGTAATTTTGAGAATCTATTGAGATTATATTAAGTATTATTATTACTATATGATATTGATAGACCCCTGAAGAGAGTTAAGTGCAAAATTTATCCTGAGTTCGAATACTGAGCATAATAGAAAAATCAAGAGTTGAAGATTGGATGAACTGGTCTAAGTTGTATCTATGTTAAATATTTAATATTAAATTTTTATGCGAGATTCAATCATGGATTAAACTTTTATAACATCATTCATGGCATCCTATATCAAAAACATAAGTCTGACTATAGTTAAATATGTTCATCCTCTTTCCAAAGGGAATGCAGACCGTTACAATATATTGCAGACAAATTAAAATCTGTATTAAAAACGTGATGAGACAATTTAATGACTTTACTATTTTATATTTATGCAGGAAAGAATTATTTATATGTGTGTTTTAAGTATCCATTCATCTCTATTTCAAAGATCAATTACAAATGATATTACAAGGTATATATGAATAAATTGATTATAATATTGAGATAATATAACTGTTCCATGAATGGAGGTTTTTTTAGTATAATAAGCTGTATTTAATAAAATGTTTTGAAGCTATTGTGTAATAATTAAGATACAGTAGAAGTTTCTTCAGTCACTTGTCTTCAGATAACAACCATGCAATAACTCTCACATAAAATAAATAGTGGATCTAGTCATGTTAGCACTTTGAAAATTTTATACGAAGATGTAAACTAGACCTCCACATAACATATGTACCAATTTTCACAGATAGTATTAAAAAGCCTCACCTTTTCACTAGAACATCTCTGTATGTTAATGGGTACTTTAATTAACCCTTAGTTTTATAATAGGAACAAAGTTGATGTTATTTCTAATATTAATTAAATACAATAATTTTTTGTTGTTTATGAAAATCTTAAATCTGACATTTGGCAGTATTTTAGGCAAAATTCATATCAAAAAATCTAGGTATTAATAAAAGAAAAATATCCTCAAGAGTTATTTCTCTTATTAAATTCCTTTTCAGCAGTGCTCGATTTTATAAACCAGATAGGCATCAA